>JAANSM010000297.1:0-32666 GCA_036850725.1 Orchesella villosa | reverse complement strand
GGGTAAGGCTACCAATGCATCTTAAAGATCCATTCACTAGAATCGACATTTTTGTACAAATGTTTTCACATTGTTCAATACTGTGAGCTGTCCATACTACCATGCAGCCGTCCTGCATTAGCCGTTTAACACTGGAAATGATAAACTGTCTTGATTTAGGATCCAGGTGATCCAGGGGTTCATCCAATAGTAATACCTACAACATTATGAAGTCATTGGCACAAGTTTCAGCCTAGCTTCATAACTTAAAAATGCTAGTTATCCTAAATCACTGTATGAACCTCGAATTTTCCGAGTAGAGCAGCAGCAACGCTTAACTTTTTAGCATGCACATGACTATAGCCCGATATTGGTAGTTCTATCTCATTTTTAAAGCCCAGATTTGCAGTATAATACTCAGTTAACGAATCTAGAGTGTCTGGTGGAATTTTCCGCAATGATCCAATCAACTCCAAAACCTCCAGCCCTGACAGTTCACTGAGAAAGGGATTTTGGTTCGGACAGTAGCTAATATAGCTAATGTACTGTACACATTAAAAATACGTAGTGAATACAAAAAACGCTCATACCTTTCAAAAAATCAAAAATTGAAGGGTTTGTAAAACCTTATCGTAATCTGCGTTCAATGAAAATCCATGTATTTCAACATCTCCATATGTGGAGAAAAACCCGGGATAACCACAAATTGTTTTCAGAAATATGGTCTTCCCTATCTCCAACAATAAACTCTGTTTAATTTCATTATTTACACATTCAACCTTATATAATGTATAGTAATCAGCTCATTCATTTTAATTTACCTGATCCAGTGGAGCCTAAGAGGGCAAAGCACTCTCCTTTCGTTACTTCCAAACACATGTTGTCAACTCGTACATATAAAGGTGTTTCCAATGTAAGATTTCTTTCAGTGAACAGTTCAAATACACTTTATAAACAGCGAATTTAATGAACCAAGCCAGTAATAACTGCTAATTGTNAGCCAGTAATAACTGCTAATTGTAAACGTCAAAGCAAACCTGATAGTGAAATCACGACTGTCATCTCCACGATAGATTTTTGCTGTTTCAGCAAGCACATCGTAGTCCCTAACCTCATGCTCATTAACTATAACGGGTCTCCACTTTCTCGCTTTCTTTTCTATCGCCTTCTTTTCCATCATCCTCTTTTTCTTGGAGTTCGAAAATATCTTATGGGCTACGCAACAGGCTGCCACTAAAATCATTGTCAATGCATTTCTGCCCACTCCGTATGCAACCCATGAAAATGCATTTAACTGATCTAAAGTTTCATTTCAAGCAAATGAATAACATTTAGCATTAGCCAATGTTCATGGCATTAAAATGTTTATAGAGGACACGGATATATGCATCATTTTTTACTATTGAAGCAACATGATTGTTCGGTACTCCCATCGTGTGAAAACTCATTGAATGGTGTCACTAGCAGCAAGCTGTCACACGTTTGTGTCGATCTTGTGCTTAAAAATCGTTCGCATTCAACATGGTACACGTAATCAGTTACGATGTAATACAAGCCAGTACCTATAGGTGGAAAATTTGGACAGCGTCATTTAGTCATGATCTGATACATACGTACTGTTGGAAATGTAACATTTAAAAAGAATTTTGAAGTTTACCAAAGGCATACGATGGCAAAAACAATAAGATGTTGTGAATAGCCGTGAATATGTCACGAGAAATAGGAAGGACATTTTGAAGAGGAATTAAGACCAACATAATTAGAGGACCTAAATTTTCATACAGGATTTAACCTTAAGACTACGGACATATAATAATATTGAATATAGCAGCTGTGTTGAAGAATTAATTCGATTCTCCTACCACTTATTAAGAAAAGAAGAGCTATTCTGGAATATCCTCTTCCCCAAGAGAGATAGGGATAGGTGGCGTGGGATCCGACTATGCAAATTGCTGTAATTCCATAGATTGAAATGAAGAGAAACGTGCTCCCAATATGGGCAGTATGTTTCCAGCTATCGTCTGGGAAGCCTGGTATGCCTAAAAACGATATAATAGCTAAATGGCCGAGTGCTACCACCGTGAAAAGTATAAAGTTCCATAAATAGTTGGAGGCCCAAAAAATAATTTTGGATGCACCCGCAATCATTTGCAAATGTCGGAATTCCCTCTCGTCAATATGCATGATAATAAAGGAAGCTATTAGAAATGAATAGGAAAAGGCAGAACATATTCCAAAAATATATCCCGGTCCTGTAAATCAAAATGAATGAGTAAAAAGCTTACAAGGTAGAACAGAATAAAATATCCGTGAGTTATAAAAGAAACCTATAAAAAGTTCATAATATTTGAGTAGATCTGCCGGTTGGTAGTTCAAAGGATGGTTGCCAACTTGAAAGTAGTATCCTTTTGGCTCATACTTAGGTTGTTTATGTATAATTGCATCACGTCGAATTTTATCCTCCACATAATCCATGAGAATGTTGTCAATGAGTGCCAATGCAATTGCTGGTGTATGGAGTGGTTGATTATTGAAGTATCCTGTGACACCTACTTTCACCTCTGTTGACGACGTTCCACTGCTACTTACCACAGTTTCTTTCACGGGGAAAATTTCCACTCCAAGGTTTGGTATGCTATTTTCGTTGTGGTGCAACTGATACTGTAAATAGAACACATCCAAGATTTTCCTTATTTTTCTTACAGGTTTTGATCATGTTTTGATCGATGGACTAAATTTAAGCATACATGCTTAAGGATTTCCGTCACAATGTCTTCATGAAAGGGAACATCCTTTTGTTTAAACCCGTTAGCCGTACTGAGGATTCTTTTGACACTATCCCTCATATAGAAACCTTCGTTAGTAGATTTATAAATGTCAGCAACTATCTCGGGTTTCGCGTATACCTGCACGATAAAGTATTCTTATAATTTCAAAAGTTATAAATTCTGCGCCCACTCAGTAATTTTTCTTTAATTCCTTACCGAATAGTTTAATTCATGGGGTAGTAAATCGTCTCGAAGCCTCAAGGCACTGGACAAGAAATGCGTTATTGTTAGCATGGTCAGAGGAATAAATGTCTGTAAAGCAATTCAAAATAATGTACACTCTCTGTATTGATGAGGTAATAATAAAAACTTAAGCGTTTGGGTATGTCTCATTTACGGCCAACAAAAGCAGTCCCGTCTTTCTCCATGTGTATCTCACATTTTTAAGAAACATTAGTCTAAATTCTCTCAATTTGCCTGCCTTATCACTCATAGGTTTAAAATCAGTTTCTGGCAGTGCCTCTTCAATTGTTCGTGAAGTGAGACGTCTTCGTATTTTGCTTTTTCGGGGTTTATTATCCGTATCCGCTGTAACTACATCATCAAGACTTGCACTTTTCCGTTTCAGTCTGTAGTTAAAAGGCAATAAAGTATAGCTTACAAATATAAAACTAAAATCTATTGTCGTTTTCGTAATATCTCACAAAATCCATATTACAGGGCCAAAGAAAACATAGATAAGTGAAAGTAACAAAGCCACAGTTACCTCAAGTGGAGCTCCTCCAACGTAATAAAATTTATTTTGAAGCTTTTAATGCCGTATGTCTCCTGAGAGGTTTCCAGTTCTTCCAGTAAACCTGGGAAACTTGCAGTTTGTGATTGAGGCAAGTAAAAGTCTAGCGTATTTTCATGGATTGTAAACAATCTACTTCCACTGACTCGTCTTGATATTAAAGCCTCACTAAGGTTTTTTTGATTGATTTGTTCCGACTCAATTTCCAAATGGTAACCACCCCCTACAATGTTTCGTAAAAGGTTGGAGCATTCCTGAGCAATTAGCAAAGGGAAAATGGAATGGTAATTATATTTTTCAACAATTACCAAAGTTATTCTGAAGGAATTCGGGTGAACCCTTGCATGTCATTTGTCCATAATGAAGGAGAACAATTCGATCGACTACTGAGTCCACCTCATGTACCAGATCCATTGCAACCAAAATTGTTCTGTGTTTCTTTTCTTGCCCCGTAAAGTCCCACAACACTCTTTGTTGAGCTGCACTCAAGTTCAAAGTTGGATCGTCAAGAAGCACAACCTGAAATTAAAGTAATTCAATGTAATCAGTAAAATCTTTGAAACAGAATTGAGGCTAAGACTACAGTAATAGTTTAAACTAACCCTGGAGCCGCCGCAGAATGCAGTTGCAACCATTAACATGCGCTGTGAGCTCTTTGTCAGGTCGCAAACTCGTGTGTCACGATAATCTGCCAGCATTGTAATTTGCAGAAATCTTTCCACTTCCTCATAAGCTTCGATGCGATTAGTCAACCCTTTCAGCTGGAAATTGCGTAAGGAGTTATTATTTGGAAATAAGACAATGCTGTCCCATTTACTGCTTAAATCAAGTAAAATAATTTCGAAACCCTAACTTCCGTAAAGAATTGTAAGGTTTCGTCCACTGTTAAATCAGGAAACAAAAGGTCTTGCGGTGGACACTTACATCAAGTAAAATATTTATGCAATAATATAGTATTTTGATTTTGGTTTGATATTTTATATAATGAACATCGTAAAAGTTAGTTTTAGTGAAAACTATTACATATTCCAACAAACGCCCTTCCATGAACAGGATTCTTGTATAAATCTTTACGACTCAGGAAAATAGTTCCAGATGAGGGAGCCATTGTACCGTTTAGCATTTGGAGAAGTGTAGACTTCCCACTGCCTTTATATAATAATTAAGTGTTGCAAATTGGTTGCCCTAAATGAACATTATTTTTGAAGGTAATTGATTGATTTTCAATTGGTACCTTGATCTCCAAGTAAGACTGTGAACAGGAGTATACATATATGTGTCACAAATATATAAATGGGATTATTCTTTAAGGACTATCCAAATGTATTTAAGGTTAGGAATAAGGCTATCCATGAAAACGTACCTGTTACGTTACCCTGATGGCATATATAGGTTTAATTTATGAAGTGCTCTTAGTTTTCTGTGATATTTCGAAACATTTTCAATTGACAACTCTTTTCTGCGCTTTGTATTGCTGTCATCTTCAAAGTACTGTGGATGATTTTCTTCGAAAGACTTCTCGTCGTTCCTCGCGTAGGGTACATGCGAATCATCTGGGGGTAACTGATCATTCCAAAACCATGACTAAAATGAAAATAAAGCATAGTGGTCAGTGTCAGTGGTCTTAGTAAATTTGGTTTATGTGCCATGGCCTCAGGGTACTTATAAAACTGTATTAGATAAACAATCTCATTTGCATAGGATTGATTACCGTGAACATAAAGTTCCAGGGTAGGCTTTGAATTCCCGCATCAGGAAATACTTTGGAAATGTACTGAGCGAGTAAAAATTTTAACAGGCCCACAAGCACCATTGTGATCATAACCCAGCCAAGACTAAAATCCTTTATATTATGACCAAACACGTTATGCCAATTCAAGCCTTCATCCAACGCTTCAACTTCCGATATAATATGACATCCGATGGCGATAGCAGTATTAAAAAATATGCAAGATGCTATCCGTTGCCAAAATTCTAGAATATTATAATTGTTTCTGACGTAAATGTATGGGACAAATGTCACTGTCCAGATGAAACACACACTTATGCAAGCCGTTGAAGCTAGGTTAAGAAAAGATTAAGAAACTTATTAAATGAATAAATCTGGAACATTTAAGAAAGGTATTTTAAAAGCGTGCTGCACTGATACCATTTCAAATCGCATATACCTCTGCTGAAGAAACACACAATTAATAGAACTGTGCATATCAAGTTGAATACGTAGCAAACAATAAGCAATAAAAACACGTGGCTAACAACATCATTAAATATTCCAGGTCCATCGCTCGTCCAATTCGTCTGCATTGACCCAAATAAAGGATCAGTGACTAGTTAGTGACCCAGCTTACAAAATTAGAACGAGATAAGTAATTTAGCTATTATAAAACATATTTGGTAATCCTACGTACTGAAAGAATGGCTGTGATGAGAAGAGATGATATTGACAGCATAATTAAATTGTGTAGAATCCAAGCATATCTGTGAAATGTTTGGTCTATGCCATACATTTTCAGCAAGATTCGAATTCCCATTTCTTTTTCGTGCTACCGTTAAGTACACCATCACCATGCAGGATATACCGAACCCAGTGACAAGAACGACTGGTAGAGTGTCATGGATCACTCGAACTGCGCCTTCATTTCTGTGAGCTTTTGTATGAGAAATCAAAATTAAATAGTATCAGTTTGCATTCAAGCCATCATAAAATTATAAGCAGAAAAATATTAGCAGCAGAAACTTCAGCTTCCGCATAATAAATTGGCATTATATGTTATAACAAACATGGAAAAGGGAATCGACGAAGCCGAACAGAGAGTTTGTCCAGAAGCTTACTGAACTCATCCTTAAAATGATCTGCTGAATATATCGGGGGCACTGTGTTACGCTTATATTTTCTCCTTAACGTAAATAATTTCCGCAAGCTCCATTGCAATGAGATGTTGAATGTAAAGAAATCCATGTTTGTAATACCCTGGATGACCACCATAAGGATCTGTGATTTCTCTTGGCCCGTCGATCAGATACGGGGGAAATCGAAAAGATGTGTCCCACCTCTTGCCAATAGAAGTCAGAGACGACTTTGACCTTCCAGAATCCAAAACTCCAGGAAATCTTATGTCATACTACTCCAACATTAACAAATACTATTTTGTAGGAAAATTCTTACGGATTATGAGAGTGTAATCATTTCTATTATTAGGGTTTACCCTGATGACTGTTGAGGTGCTGTTAGAATCAACAATAATGGGGTCGTATTCTTTGAACTCTATTAATGCACATAGATCGCTTCTATATGGAATCACATCTAGATCGTCTTGGGAGAATTTGTCTACGAAGGAAATTAAACTTAACATTTAAAAGGTATCATATACTTATTTCTTTTGAGTCTTTTAACGTATGTAATGTAGTTAGTTACACTCTAGATTTCGTGATATTGCATTCTGTAAATGATCTTTGAACTCTCTAATGGCAGGAGTGTCTGGTTGTAAGTAGATGGATTTGCATTCCTGTCCAAATGTACTAGCTGGCATCACATCAATGTTGAATGGGTCATAAATCCTTTGCTCATAGTGCGAATCCTGACGATTAGAAACTATGATGACAAGAATAGTAACTAGGAATGCAGGGGCAGTTAGCTGAACGGTGGAAGTTTTCCATTGTCGTTTTGTGTTTATATAGTTCTTCCACATGAGCAGTGTAAATTTTCGATAGTTTGAAGTGACCATCAAATCGCTATAAATATGAAAAGACTTAAAGGGTGTGGTGTATGCCTGAATTTCCAATAGTTGCTGTGCTCTTCTTCATGCATATAATAGTTTGAGCAAAAATAATTTAGAACTTGATTGGCATCATACCTGTGCCTTCGTATATATGCTGTACGTTTCTTTATTTTTAAATGTTTGGGTAAATCATCCCATATTCTAGTCGGGTCATCACTCCCAAAGCTCCGGCGTTTTGCTTGTTTTGGTGAACCAGTAGGAGACTCAGGTGGAGAAGTTTCATCGGATGGCGGTGCCTCCATTTCTGAAATGGTGGAATTCCAATTTGGAATGCTAAAATGCTAAATATTAAATATGCTTATCAATGCTACATGCAAAATAAGCAATTCCGATTTCTCATTTTGTCATTATAGTACTGATTGATGCCTGATTGGTTATAACACCATATATAATGGCACCGTTATATTATGTTTCGAGGTTATAATAATATTGTGAAGTAAAAAAAGTTTTACATACCCATGTTGAACTACGTTTTTGTACATATACGACACAACGGTGGTTACCAATGGACCCCTTTATAAGAAATATTTTTGAAGTTTGGATCAGGTGTGGGCTAGGGCCATACACGTTCGGCCTTCAGTTTAAAAGGTTGTTAGATATTTTGTATTTTGAGAGGTATCAAGAGATACCATGCACATGAGTTTCGAAAGTTGAGTTTTTTATCAGCTCAATTAGAGGACGAACATTAGACTTACAATTTAATTGCATTTTGAATTCGGAAGTAGGGGTAAATTGATACATCGAAGATTGTGCTAGTCACTAGTGTAATGCAGTGCCTATATATAATGCAATTGTAAGATAATGTTCGATTTGGTTCTGGAGGAAGCGCTGAGATATCTAGACAGAACTAAATATTTTATCAAAATGTCATCTCAGACCTTTTTGTTTTAGATACATGAAGTATGATTTGAGATTGAGAACAACTTGCGGTGATGCTTAATATTAAATACGATGCTTGCAAATATATTTATAAGTCTCTGTAATCGATTAATTGAAGCATTCTCTAACTGCATTTCATTGGAATAACCAGACACCGTATCATGCAGTTTTGTTACTCAATATTATCGTTGAAAAAACCAGGAAGAACTAGATGTAAGGCAATTGAGAAAATCACGACCGATTTTTAAACACAAAGACTATACAACCATGGTTGTATAGTCTTTGTTTTAAACATAAAGCCATTTAATTCGACTTTATTCTTCACGTAAAAGGAAAATCAAGTAAAGCAGCCGTCAGGTAAAGTGAGATAGATATATGACATGAAAAAATTCAAAATCCACAATATTTTCTGTGGAATTCGACAGTTACATTTGATGTTCTTAGCCAAGGAGAGCATGCTACCGATAAATATCTTTTGCTGCACTCACTCAGTATAACATCATCACATGAACAGGACTTATGGAGGCTGAGGTGTTATTTGACGCAATTTTGTACATTCAAATCAAAGCTGTACACTTAGCAAATTTCCTTTCAGACGACGCTCATCATACTTCAAAGAAATAAGTAAATTCAGTGAGTTGTAAGTGTAACCATCAAGAAGACTGACGTGACGACGTTATGTATGCATTTCAACAGCATTATGTAATATTCAACTGATCATTATATCATGCATTACTTATTATCGTGAGATTATGCTTTCATAAAATGTATATTACATTCATTGATTTTAGTTACATCAACATTTTATTACCTTAAATTACCTCTTTACGATTACAAAAATTACAAAACACATCAAAGTACCTTTAAAACATTCATAACTCCACGCATAATACAAACCAAAGTTAGTTCATTTTTTTTACTTCACGCCAACTTTTGTTTGCTCCTCCGCCGCTCCACTCTTCGGCCTTCAGAAGTATTCAGCTGCCAATCCGAACCAGAAGTTGAGGCTGCTTCAGAAGGCGAAATTCTTGCAATAGTCTGAAAAGACGATGATGACGATGATGATGCTGAGCTGCTCTAGCTTCAAGCTCGCTGGTCGTCATATTCTACAACAAGACTCGGTTTTGGTTTTGTTAGTTAGGGCACACGGCTACCACCAACATTGAGCTATTGAGCATCATCATGATCATCAGCACCAGCCAAAGCAATTCTTCTATTTGCTCCTTCTAGCCAGCTAAAAAGCTCTTCTCCGTCTCGTCTCTTCTCTTACTCACGAATGCAAGTGAGTGAACAGTGAACTGATACATTTTATATATAAAGTAATGTACAATATTATGTACATAAAGCCCCATGATCATGTAGGTAGCAAAGCCAGCAAAAAGCAGCCAGATTTCTTGTTGCCTGCTCTTGCTCTCCTCTCTTGTCTCTTGTCATATATTACGCTAATAAGGAAGGAAAGGAAGGTAAAATCCTCAAATTCATTGCCACAGGATTCTTGTGCATAAAAGATTTCATATGAAGAATACGACACAACAACACAAGGTTTGCTTTACTAGCAATACAGTTACCCACATCGAACATCATATAATATTTACCCAAACACTTCTTCTGATTCTCGTTCTCACTATTATCCACATAGTCAATGCAATGCACAACAACTTTCCTATGCCTCTTCTTCTTGTAGTAATAGATGAATATGAATGTCTGTCTGTCTGTATAAAAGATATTTACCATCTACGTCCTATCGGTTTGGTATTATAATGTTTGTCGAAGACAGAAGGAAGCATTGAGCAAGCAGAGTGAGCACCTTTGCGATCTATCCACAAAACAGAATAACCATCAAACAACACACGGCTGGCTTCTCACAAATAAAAATATCGCCATAAGTAAAACCAAAGGGAAAGTAAATTGGTAAGGAAGGAGCATAGCGAGAGCAAGGCAAATGAAAAAGGGAACCAAAAAATCTCAAAGACAAGAGTAAAATTATCGCTATCAAGAACGGCAAGAAATTGAGTCGACACTCGACAGTATAAGTTCTTCTTATCGTTCCACCTAAGTTCCAAAACGTTGTTTGAATGTTTAACATTTGGATGTGGAAGGTGGAACGTAGATAAAGTTTGCTCCTGAGGTGGAACATTTTGAGCTGAATGGCTGATGGGGAGGATAAATGAGAAGCTGAGAAATAATATGCCAGATGGGAAGTAATAATAATAATGTGGAGTGTGACGTTAGCGTCTTTATTTAATCAAATCAAAATATGATTAATCGGCTGTGATTAGAGTCAGTAGCCAAGTACTGTGGATTATGCAATGGGAAGTTTTTTTTGTGTGATTGATGGGTGATGATGGGATAATTTAAATTGAGATAGATGTAAAAAGATTGGTTATTGGAAATGGACGCAGCGATAAAGTGTTTGCTGACGCGTTGTTTAAGGCTAGCCGCAGATGTTAAGACATTGGCGGATGTAAATAAATGAATATTGAAAACGAAAACACAGCTTGATCCAAATTTTGATCTACACGTCTTATAAATTTATCTACAACAAAAAGTTTGCACTTGCAGTGATATGTTTGATGACGTGAAGGAGCAATGAGGACGATGGATTTTAAGTCTGAATGTCTGTTGTGCTCCGACCGAGTTTTATGACAACCGATAACCGTGGATTAAGCACGGTTCTGTGGTTGCTGTGTTTAGTGAAGGCGAAGGGTGTGGTATATATTAAGGTGAAAACAACTTCGCCCTTCCTTGTCAATGCACCTTTGCAATAAAATATAAATACGGTGGTCAACTTTTTGGTATGTAGGAAGGTGCTCTTTAGTTTGGTTGCGCGACAAAAGCAGTTAAGTTCAGGTGTCAGGTACTTTTGTCTGTACTCATGAGCAGGAGATAAGGCTTTAAACGGTTGTCCAATAATGGATATAAAGGAGCCTCGCGAAGACCGGAGGAAAGACCCGATACCTGGAGAATATGGATATCCTATTCCAAGGGAATTATTCTACAGAGAACTGGGTTTCGGATTTGGGTCCAGTGTCTCTTCCTTTTATCGAGCGCCGAGACATAATATCGGGAAGAAGATTGTCTCTCAGTCACTTGCAACGAAAGCTGTACACACGTTGTGCACTAAGGAGCTTACGCGAAGGGTATGTTAACAATTGCCAGTTACAATGTACAATTTACAATCTGATTCCAATGTCTCTGTGTTTTGATTATTTGGTTAATCGAATTTTTGATGATTATGCAGAGATTTAAACTACCAAATGGAGCAAGGACAACGTTTCATATAGCATTTAGTGCTGACGGAAGTAAAGTTGCATCCTGTCACGGAGACCACAATGTATATGTATGTGATGTTGCAAGTGGTGAAGTAGTTCAGACTTTGGTCGGCCACCCAAGGACCCCTTGGTGCGTCGTTTTTCACCCCACTCAAAATGATGTATTAGCATCTGGATGTCTAGCAGGTCATGTAAGAGTGTGGGATTTGAAGGTTAGTTATAACATCTTATTGGTTAGGGTGAAATTCATCAATATGACGTAAAATTGAAGTGATAAAATGAGTATGGTGACATATTACGTAGGGTGGGAGTGAACTGCTTGTTACGGATTCAGGAACTGTGATCGCATCCCTTGCCTTCCATCCCACTGTAAGACTTTTAGCAATAGCTACATTTAATGAAATCATTTTCTGGGATTGGGGACATCCGTATCCTTTGGCTCGATGTTCAACAGAAAATACGAAGGAGAAAGTTAGGTTGGTTTGATTCTTCTAATCGTTTAGTTCCAAGTTAAAACTTTGGTTTTATGATGTTATGCGATGATGATATATAAACACTTTTCAGATTAGTACGATTCGATCGATTGGGGCGGAGTCTGATTACTGGGATTACAAATTTCCCAAGTCCACCATGCAGGGAAGATGTACGGAGAACTGTACGAGGAGGTAGCAGCGGAGGATCCTTCTTCCGACCAAATATTTTGTCTAGAAATTCTCGTAGTAGACGAGCAACTCAAACATTTGCAGCAGGCGCCCGTGAAGACTTAGAGGATGCAGAGGTTTGTATTTTTCTGTAACAACTTTGAGTGCTTGTAATTACGCTGACTGGAGTTTCATTTTCATGGCCACACTGTTATATATATTTTAGGATGTGTCAATGGTTGGTGAAGGTGATGTTGTAGAGGAAGTGGTCGTACCTGTACCAGATCCAGTGGCTGATGATCCAGAAGCATTTATAGCTGCAGCAACTGCTGCTGCAGAAGAAGAGTCAATGATTGTTGGCGAGGTATTAATAAGATTTACCGATAATGAGGGACTGTGTACATTGTTAAATTGTACATGGTAGTTAATTATTCAACCATTTCATTCGGAAAGTATGACTGTATTTTTGATTCATGTAGGCTTTAAACAATCGTCAAGACCGGTTTCAAGAAAGCTATCGTCAGTTAGTAAGTCATTATGAAGAGCTGGTATCTAATTATCAGCAATTTCTACGAAGCCGCATCCCAAGAATTTTGGAGGATTCAAATAATGTCGCTAGCAGACGTACAGCGGCATTGGACGAAGCTCTGAGAACACTAGAAGTTCATAATCCTGAACCAAATTTGAGTCAGCTGGATAATTATGAGACTGATGGGTTAACAATTACTGCTCCTGGAATCGAAAACGACTCTTCTGTTGAGACCTTAAGAGGTTCATCTGTTGATTCGCCAAGTTCACCTTCCCCTGTGGCAACTGACGACGAGGTGCCTGGTCCTTCAAGACTTATATTTGAAACAACCCCAGTTCGAGCTACAGATTCCACTGATACTGATGGTTCTAACGATGAAAGTTTACCAACTTCCACTAATCAAACTTCTGCTGCTGATGCAGCCACGACACCAACGGGTGCTCGCAGTGATTCAGATCTCAGAAGCATAGAAGCTTTAGCACAAAATATTTTAGAAATGCAGAATCTGTGCAGGTAAGGCTGTAAACATGAACTAGGATGGATTTTATTTTCATTCCAAAATATAGTTTTTCAAGCTTTTAAACGTGGGCTATTCGTAAAATTCTTTGTTCATTTCCCAGTCAAGTACGAATGGATGCGCCGTTAGCAGTTGAAAATCAGCATATAATGGAGTTACGAGTTATTAGAAGACATCTTGAACTACTACAGGAACAAACTAGAGAACTTCAGTCTTCAATCCGAGCGACTTTAAATAGCTTGGCGACTGGGAGCCTGGCTGCTTTGCGTTCTCATGTTGCAAACGCAACTAATGTAGGACATAATCCAGAGAGTCGAGAAGCGTTGCCAAATCCATTTGTATCTCTGGATCAGTTACAAGCCTCTCAGGGATCTGCACCTCATGACTTCAGCAATCCATCTCCTCCTCCCTCTCCTGTGAGTAGACCTGTGGTTCAGAATACGGAAGGACCTCATGTAAATACAGATACTTCTCGGCGTGTACGAGTAGAAAATGTTGCATCAGCATCAAGATCCAACGGATCTGCAAGCAGTTCTAATGGGAACAACACCTTATATCGCATTATGATCACAACTCCTTCGCCTTTTTCTGAATCTGGTAGAGGACCAAACCCTCACATGTTAAATCGTATCCGTGTTCCTCCAATGGTAGCAATGCAATATGAGATAGCTGACGCAATCACACGCAATCAACCAGGTCCATCTAGAAATCCCGAACAGCCAGTTCCTGGAACTTCCAGAGATTCAATTGGAAATAACGGAAGAGGAAGGGAAACACCGGGACCAAGAAGAATAGTCAGAGAGTTTCATCTTGTTAGTGGTCGGCCAGGCTCATTAGTAGCAGAAGAGCATGCACGACACTGTCCCTTTTCTGGTAGGGATCCATACCATTGGCGACCACCTCCAAGAATGCGATCGTTATATGATATGGGGGAAATGCCATCACTCATAGTTTGGCCTACAATGGAAACTGGTTTGGATACTAGTATAAGGAATTTCAGAGAAGTTACACCACCTGTGAGAAGAATGAGAAATCCACTTTCCAGTCTAACAATTACTGTTCGTAATGCAGGTGATAATGCATTCAGTAGCAGTTCTGCTAGAAACGCACCGTTCATGAATTTTAGCCAATGGCTTATCACAGGTGGATTTAATGTAGGAAGTTTAACCAGTGACGTGTTAGTAGGTATATATTTGACTATTCGTCAGCTAAATGGAAGTAATAACTCATCTGAAGATGCTTCCCAGAGTGAGCAATGGCAGCACGTGTTCGGTAACGTTGTCCCTGGGCTTGCGTTGATTCCTCCGTCTTTACGACAGGGCCATCGGCATCATCAACCTCATCGTTGCCAACACAGACGTAGACGTACACACTGGATATGCTACAATCATAACTCACCGTCTCACACTTCAAGACCTTGCTCCATAGGACCCAGGGGCAGCGGTGGGAACAATGCGACGGACGATCCTTCAGTAAGCAATAATCCACCTGCATCTGTTCCGTCTTCTAGCAGTATTAGAACTTGTGCATCCGCCAGCCGCCCTAATGCTTCCCAGGAAGAGCCTGTCCCTTGTAGTAGTACATCCAACAGCAGCTCTAGTACGGATTCGGGATCAGGTGGAACAAAGAATAGTTCAAGTGCATCCAGTTACGGAAGAACAATCCCAGCACAACTAGAAAGAAATTTCACTCGCGTATTCTACATCCGAGCATCTGATGAATTGATTCCAGTATACTCAACTGTGAATAGTTCGGAAACCGTTCTGGGAACCGAAGTACGCGAAAGTCTTCAAGCAAGTGTGTACTATTTGCCAATCGGACTGTTCCTTCAGGGAGGACCTTGGGAAGCAAATACTCAAACCATTGGCATACACTGGCCGCCAGTAACAAGGGAAGAGGAGTATGCAATATTAGATCTCCGTGTTTCTGAGAGACCACTCATTGTGTACGAATCTGACACAAGAGAATCTTTTCCTAATCGTCGATATCCTCGCATCCGGATAGACTATGATCAAACAAGTCTTCGTGTAACGTTACCCACCGGCTTTAGTTTACATTTCATCCAGTCTGGAATAACTCTTCTTGATTGCATAAGTACATCAATTAACTTACCTCGTCCTCGCCCGATTGAGGGAAGGTTATGGATTGATTATTTGGGCCCTTTTCTGGATGCATTAGAGCGAATGTTTGGATTGCGTCACTCCCGAAGATTATTAGGATCGATCCCATCTGCTCACAGAGGTGGAGCGTTCATGGGCAGAACGCCACCTTGGGTGCATGCAGGTAATGTTAGACCATCGTTGTTTTCCGCATCTCCACCTAGCTCTACTGCAGCAACCAGTGGTACAGACAGCCATCGCCAAGCTAGTACAAGCAACTCAGCTACCACCAGTAGAGAACGATTACCTGTGTCCATTCGTCGAGGCGATGTTAGTGAAAGACTGAGAACAATGACGCGAAGAATAATTACTTTAGCTCCAGATGCTCAGGTTGACTCTCGTCGCAGATTTTATGAAGACAACCCAATGATCCTCAGCCATGGGTACATGTATGGTAATGATAATTCTGGTCCTAGTGGTACTGGTGGAAGTAGTAGTAATTACAGAGCAAGTGCTGATCGTGATCGTCGTTTCTACTACCGACAAAGATTAAGGCATGAACATTCTCAAGAAGCATCTCAGGGTGAATTAGTACGCGAAAACCCAGATGGCAGGTTTATCAGATATGCAGTTGATACAGCAGCATCAGAACTTTTGAGGCGCCAACACCATGCTGATGATAGCGGTAATGGGCTTCCATTAGTAGAAGCTGGTAGTGCTGGCCTCTCAGCCATGGGTCGTCCCGTTGAAAGTAGAATAGAAAGAGTGTTAAACGAGAGAGGAAATCGTGGTGCACACTCATCTTCACCTCCAGGATCTGAAGAGTCCCATCGAAACAGGATGAGGCTAGAGGAAATCCAGATGAGAATATCTGTTTTGTCGCAATGGTCTAGGGCGAGGGCAATGGCTACATCTGGAACCTAAACTCCTCAAAGTTTTGTTAGAGGAACGTGGCCATCTGCAGAACGACAACATCAGAACGGTGGAAACACTAATCCCGACGGCACCGGAAACGAACAACTTCAAGTTGCCAATGCTCCAACTCCATCTTCGAGCTCTAGTATAAATCCTGCTGGAAGTAGTAGCGTTGATCCCAGATTTTCTCGTCGCAGACCCTATTCCAGAATAGCAAGATTAGTACGTAATGATATAGAAGATATTTCTGATGATGAAGTGCTTGTATCAGTGCCTTCAAGAATGCCAAGACTAAGTGACCAAAGTTCCCTTGAGCCCGAAAGAATAAGACCTGAACGTTCAGACATTCCTAGTCGTGAAGCTGGGAGAGGAGGATCTATCAGGTAACGTACTTTTAACTCTCTCTGGAGAATTTTAAATTGCCATGCTATGTAGTAGATTTCAGACAAAAATGTTTGACGGGGCTAAATATTATTTATTTTACAGGCATCATTTTGATCATTGGGTTTTGCGGTCTAATCCATCAAATCCCGTTGTTCATCGTTATAGGCCTTCAGCTGTGTTGGAATTGGCCGGAAGTGCACGAACAAGAGCACCTCCTGTGAATCGCTATTCTGGAGATAATGTTGAACAACCTACCGTTGATTTACCAGCTGGAGCTGAAAGTTTGCGTTCCAGGTTGCGGCGTAGTGGTAGCAGTAGAGCAACTGGATCTGTTGGGGGTCAAAACAACGATGGAAATAATAATAACGTAGGAAATGGGAACGAAGATCAGCATGCAGATGGTGCGGCACGTTTTTATCCTGGTTATATACCTGAAATTCTAATAACACGTTAGCTTCTATATTCCATATCCAAATTATCAAGAATCATCAAAAAGTTTTAAAATTGCCAAAAGTGTTTATATAATTCATTAATCTGATTGTAGCTCGAACTCGACCGCCTACATACTTTACTATGGACGCCGCTACAACAGCCTTTTTGTCGAGTAGGATTCAGAAGTGGGACTTTAGTGAATTTTTAATTCCTGACATCACGAAACGTAAGAACTGGTTGTATACGTATTATGACACAAGTTGTTCAATGAAGCAATAACTGATGCTATTCCATATAACATTATTGATTGTTGTAGGTGATGAGTTTGTGGTCGTTCGAGAATGTTCATTACATTCTGATGCTTGTCTGGACGTTTCTGCTGACTCTGAATTCCTAGCCGTGTTACAGCCTTCGGACAATGGTTCCTACAGTTCAGTAGGAATTTACAGTTTACGTGATGACTCATTAGGCGATATTTTGAATGTTTATCATTTCGACCAAAACACGGTGTCTGTTAGTATATCACCGTCCTGTGATTATATGATAGTGGCATACGCGGGACGGGGTCCTCTGTACCGTTTCGTGCATCCATCAAGGAATATTGGAAAGGTAAGTATTGTGAATGGTTTTAGTTTTGAATTTTGAATTTTTCGTCTTGTGACACGTTATATTTTATTTCAGATTCTAAGTCTTGCAAGGGATGAGGAGGGCATCAAGCTAGTTCCTGTGAAAGATCTCTATGCAGATGGACAAGTTGCGTTTATGAGTATTAATTGTATGCACTGGGTGCCAGTAGCGGGGTATGGCATAATTTATGGAACGAATACGGGCGACCTTGTACTGCTAAGTTAATGTTTTTCGGAAAGACTGTTTACTTTTTGACATTTTGTAAGTCTTTTCAACTCTTATGCTTAAAATTATGTATTCTAGGAGTCGCAAAGCTATTATAGCAGAAACCTGAAGGGGTAATGTAAACGCGTTTAGAAATCTGCGTAATATGATAAGGCCAGTTCTGATACGGGGGTTGGAAAACAACATACATTTCTCGCGCAGTCACGCGCTCATACATTTGTATTTATAAAATACAATACGCTTGAGTGTAATGTTGAATGTAAGTATATAATTTCTCACAGTTTTGTGAGCAATGAAGAAGAAACAGACTGAAACTTTGAATACTTATGGTAAAAATGTAGCTGACGTCTAGTAAATATGTTGAAGTAGTAGGAGTCCCTATTTATATCTCGGTTTATTCGCAAAAGTAAGTATCAAATTAGTTAATAAGCTAATTGAAGTCTAACATGCACTGCCTTTACTTCATACTTTGTTTTGTAAAAATTAATAGTCTGGACAATTATTGTCGTAATGGTGGTGTGTCGTAGTACCGTATACTTCACTTCCTATAAACTGAAAAAGTACCCTTTTTGTAGTTTATGTTAATGTCTCCCATTGAGTATTGTAAATTGCAATTTGTAAAAATTTTGGAAAGCTCTGAAAGCAATAGTAAGGTACGAGACCGAGTCCAATACATAATGTAAATATGGAAAAGTGCAAGTTTTTAATATTTAGTAATGATTTAAAAGAAACGAGTTTATTCGTTTTCACTCAATTTTGAGTGTACGGTAATAGTCGTTTGTTATTTAATATTTAAATTTATTGTAGTTAGTTTTAGTTCATTAACAATTATTGTAGATGATCTTATTATAATCTTCAGTTTTTACAACAGTGTAATAAAACAAAAGTGTCTTTCCAGCGTAACTGGATTGAATATAAGAAATGTTATTTCCTTATTAGTACTAAACTGAAAGCATTCGTGAAGACTTCCTAATATAACCTCTTCAGGCTATAACCGACTGCTATATACATTTCTTGGATCAATCTTGTGATCCAGCTTGAAATATGGATACGTCGTTGCACTTTTATCTGCTGTCATCTCAGAGTTAGCTGGAGGTAAATTACTACTGTCGCCATTTCCATTAGATAAGATCAAAACGAGATTGATAACTGTAGGTCGATAAGCGTCCATTGGTGTTTTCCCAGAGTTCGACATAAACTGCGGCAACGCTGAATTAATGGTATATTCGTATCTTTCCGCCTGGGACTTATTTTCATCTGTTTCCATTGATGAATCAACCATATTTCCCAATGATGGAGTTATATGTGAGCTTGGATTATTAAAATTTTTAGGATGCCTTTCCTGTATACCGTTGGTACGTGATTTTGGAACTGGACTCCTGAACCTTTGACCTGTGACGGGATGGGTGACTTCGTTATATTCAATGGGCTTGCGTACATGGCTTCTATATCCTCGTATTTCTTCGTTCTGTACATCTTTCGACAATTCGGGCTCGCTGGGAAATCCTACTTCTGACGGCACCATTCTAAAAAATGCCCCATCTTCAGCTATCGCGCTTCCGCTGATCAAAGTGATCAGAATAGTTATTATTTTAGTCATGATTCTGAACTTACTTATGAATCGAGCACCTTCAGTTATAGTGGTTAATTATCGAAGTATTTGATGAATATATTAGTACAATTGACAGTTAATTTATGTATGTGCAAAGAATTTATCGTGCAGATTGTTAATTAGGATGGAATGATTCAAGTCTGCTCATGTTGGTGACTGCCGAAGTGTCAAGCTTAGAACTACATATACAGTACTTATTATAATTTTAAAATATTTTTATTAAATACAGAGTTTTATGAACTAAAAACATAACATTTTTATTTTTTGAGGAAGTTGTAAATGTGGATAATTCGTCATACTTATAGTTGGAATTCCCATTGAATGACGTAGATAGAACATTGCGGTTCATTAAATCATTGTTTGTTGCACTGAGCTTAGCTATGCAATACTTATTACTTATATGTATTTTTTTATAAAAGTGTAACCGATGGACGCATTAAAATAAAACGCGTGCTAATATTTTTTAAGGTTTCACAATTGGTTAAACTCTGGGTCACCCTGTTGATTCCGGCCGCATGACGTATATGAAGTTATGGTGTCTCAGGCATGTAACAAAAATGTCTAACTCCTTACGCTTACTCTGATCGGAAATACTACCCTTGCACTGAAGGCGGAATTTAAAGGTGTCAAAGGAATCATCCTGTCACGAAAGCGTTGTTAGCGACTGGCCTTTGTCCGTTAGTACTGATAGGAAAGTAATTCACTGGAGGCGGTGGTGGAGCGGATGTGGTGACAACTATTGGGTTTCTGGCTTCTTGTACGGAACGTTGTGTTGTTGTATAGCGGCTCCATGGCCATGGATTTTGCTGACGATATCTTTGAGAACTTGCGAGCTGGCACAAGCTCAGCGACAAAATTATGAAGCCGATAGCCCGTAATGCGACCACGTCTTGTATGATGCTATTGTCTTTCAGTATTAGAACAAGTTTGCAATAGGGTTATATACTTTAGGTTCCCGTTCCTTCGCCAAATCTCTACTGAACTATTCAGGAGTGAATTGCAGTGTTATATATATTCCAAGTTTCACAAGCCACCTAAATAGAAGAAAAACCGCAGCTTTCATCTTTTTGCAATCAAAGCACCACACAATAGCGAAGGCAAGCTTGTTGGTACATTCAATAGTATGCATATGCATCATTGTTTGCCTTGTCCTAAGACATGTTTTGCGTCAGTAAGGTCAGTAACTAAGAATTTGGGTATGGCAGCATCATTTCGTGGTATCACAATCACCATCACCTACTACATACAGTCACCAGTGATATGATAAAGAAGCCCACACATAATTTTCGTTCTGCCAATAGCTAGTTGTATTGTTACTTTGTTACGTCACAAGTTACTAGTTACAGAACCCCAATTGCACCAATTTATTCAGGGTCAACGGTGCCGGGTGGTTTTACTTTATTATTCACCTGCGAATCAATACATAATAAAAACACAAATATACACAATGTATCATGGAAGAGATGCATACATATATTATTTTTCATACCTGGTTCTTATACAGGTAGTCAATAGTAGCCTACTTATACGCAGTAGTATCAAGATGCGTTATAATTCCTGAATGCAGTAGTACGTGATTCCAAGAACTTCAGGTTTATGTTAAAATTCCACTGTGTGCGAGTAATAATGAAATTGAGTAATACCTTGTACGAAAAATTCATAGACTTATTGGAGAAAATCAAGCATCTTCAACCGTGTTCATGTTCATGCATATATGTTATGTTCGCTTGGCACGTTGAAGACAGTACAATAGCCGTCGCTATTATCGCTACTATATTATCGCTATCAAACAAACGAACTACAAACTAATTAGGCAAAATGTTAGTAAAAACTCAATAATTTGATTAGCTTCAAATGGTGAATTTTTACTGTATGGACTTAATTCATCCGTTCGGGCGTTTTAAGAGTATGTGATGAAAATAAAACAACTGATGCGTGATACAAATGATACAATTATTGCTGATTGGAAGAAATCTGTTTTATATCCATCATAGTTATAATAAAATGGCAACAGCGTTGCGTTTTATTCACATTCTTACGATCTGTAGTTCGTTAATAAGATCAGAAAGCGGCGAAGTATGAAGTAATTTCTTCTGACTTTCACAGCTTAAATATTTTTCATTGTAAATGCTCACATCGTAGACTTTCATTGAAATGGTAATAATAATATACTTTTCAAGTACATACTAAACTTAGTTTTAACTTAACGCTAACTCTATAAATGTAACTTACAACTTTGAGTAACATGTGCTTTAATCACCAGTCAGTTATCGAATTATAACACAGAACTTGAATTAACGTACACTGATTCTACAATGTGAAAAATCATTATACTTCCAAACATATTTTTTGCCGGAATCAGACCACATTATTTCCTATCCTCAATGCTTTTCTTCACAGTCAATCTGAAAACACCTCACATAATTTAGCTTGACTCAACCATTTGTGTATAAGAACAAGAACCAATTTGTCAAGCTAACATACCCCTACTTACTTACACATATGAAGTTTATTTGTTGTCATAAAGGTACATAATATCAATTTTCAAATTTTGAAGCCATTATTAATTGAAAGACTATAGCACTTTTTTCCAAATTACTATCGCTCGAACGCGAATGTTACCAATTCCATACAGACAAACAAGCCAATTGTATTCTGTGTTAAAAGACTATGAAATTTACTCGCAGCATTATGCTTGGTCAATGATTTATCACAACCTACTTTTTAAAGGTGTATGAATATTTCACAAATTCAGACAACTAAAATTATTCCTCCAAGATTTAAAGTCATATCATAACATAAAAAACGGCATCTTTTGTAAAATTGTTCAAGTATGAAGTATGCGCAACAAGCTGAGTTGTAAACATAACGCAATGTGATTTAAGGAAATTACTTTAATTGTTCGTAATACATAAAACAGAACATAACCAAGGAGGAAATGATTTGTGCTCTTCAATAAAAACACGAGGACAACGTTAACAAAAACATAATTTGACTGACTTTCAAAGCGAAGCTGGGTTGATTGAAGACTAGTTGTAGATGGACTCTATGCAAACTTTACACATATCATTCACCTAACATACAATTACAGCATTTTTAGTTAGAACTGCTAAAATCATAGTAACTTTTCTAATGTATTTTAGCTTTACATCATGCAATAGTAAAGTATTATATTATATTCAATATTACATTTGCTAATTTGAGTAAATATGAAGGTTATCTCTCCGCTAAACTTTGCTTCACAGCTTTGCCTCTTTGGCGAACATTATCACTATAATGTTAATGAAAGTTGTAGAGAAGCGATCAAGACGTGGGTGACATGACGTTAATAGCATAGTATCCATTATTACTGCTGCTTACTCCATGAGATGTCAATGCGAAAGCAGGATACTTCAAACAGGTTCGAAGCTGCTGATTACATTCCTCCAGTGAATGACATGAGTAATAGAGTATCAGTGCTCTTGCTGAGGGAAAGTACGTTGTCTGTCTGGTAAATCCAAATCCAACGCTCCCTTGGTAAATGATACAATGTCCTACAACTCCTCCACTAAGGGTCAAACTCAGGGCTAATTCTCCTTTGCTTGATTTTCTGTCGAAATCCAATTTCCGTCTATTATGTTTGGTACTTTAATGCATTTTAACTATAAATCGTAAGTACAAAATTAGTTGTCAGGTTAAAAAATGGGGTTACATACCTCACTAAGAATGTTCCTTCTGGTCGATCTTTCAAAATATACTGTGCTTCTTGGCGAGATGCGTCACATTTGTACCATAAATTATCATCCCAAACATCTATAATTCCAGGGGACAGAGCCGCTTCCACGTCCACATTCATGACCTCCAAACGTCTATTTGTAATAACAACGCTACAGGTCACGTTAACTGCATGTCACAGTAATAAGAGTACAACAAAATAATGAGTTACTCAATACTTACTTCACCAATCTGGATCTTTGTTTCCTGAGATGAGCTAGCTGAGGTTTAATAGAAATTATTTCAGTCTCAACTAGACGACAATAAGCAGTCTGTTTGGATAAACTTTGGACCACTTGTTCCCTACTAACTTCCATACTCTTCAACTTCTCCCTCAAGTACATAAAATTGTCTTCCATCCTACAAGTTACACAACATAAATATTATTATTCATTATCCAGTTCAACAATTCTTAATTCAACCAGCTTTATTGGAATTAGAATAAATTCGTACTCTTTCATTGTTTTTGTATCGCCAGCAGCTTGAGCTTGATGCTGCTTATGAACAGTAATTTGTTCCCGAAAGAATCCGATGGCACAATCAAATGCATCGACAGCTTGTTTCTAAATAACACGACAATGCAATGACATATATTATGATGCTTTCTGCACAAGACATTCAAATCCAATCAAACTAATCAGAAAATATTAAAAATAAAAAAATATTATGTTAAGGTTCATACTTTTAAATGAATCTCATCTGCTGTTTGTGTGTGAAGGTTGGAATGGAGTTCAAAATATCTTGATTTAACCAAATAATCCCGACTGACTTCCCCTAATACCGCTAGTAGTTTGTCCTTATCCTCTTCTTCATCTCCCTAAAAATGTAAAAAAAATTCGATTAAATTCGTTTGTAGCTGCAATGTGTTTATATGTAACTTGCAGTCAGTAACAAACTTTGCAAATTAAAACAAGCATTTACGAAACTAATATTTAATACGTTATTACCTTATCAAACTTGGAAATTGGATAGGTGAGTTTCACGTCCAAGGAGTTGTTGTATTCTGCCAGCGAGTGTTCACGATAATACTCAATAAGATGTACGACCGATCGAAAATTGTACGGCTCAGTCAACCCATACCTACAAGATTTAAGCAAGTGTTATTTTCCTGGAAAACGAAATACTACATTCCCTCACAAAATAGTTGAATACATACTTTCCATTGCGCTGAGATATCCGCAACAATTTAGGGGTTTGTCCGTACAAAACTGTCAAAGTATATTCTCCATTTTTAGTTGATGCATCTCGAACAAGAAACGATCCGTCTGGACAATCCCATAATTTTTCAACCACTTCTTCCCTGTTGAAGATTATAATGTAACGGCATCCATTTATGTTTATGAAACTATACAATAAAAAACAATATAAATAACGACAACCACTTTTTTGATCATACATACCTGGTAAGCCCTTCCCAGTACCATTCAGCATTCTGTAGTTCGCGTTCAGTCTTGTTGAATTTGTCAGAGGACAAAGATTCCTGTCGAGATATGACGTACTCAACTGAGGCTCTGTCCATTTCCGAGATCAAGTTTCCTTTTCTTCGAGAACGCCTTTCTTTGCCCATACCCCCATAAAATTCAATCAGAAGAGAGACTATTCGAACATGGATTTTAAAGTTGTCCAGTATGCTTCTACAATAACAAAAATATACGTGTTCATCTAGTGGGACAACTAGAATGGAAAACACATTAATGTCCAACAACTTGAATTCGAAATCCAAAACCTACATAATATTTTCCCACGTTGGTCTGAGAATAACCATGCTGTAGAAGTAGCTCAAAATTTTTTCAGCATCAATATGCGCATGGCCGTTGTTTCCCCATTTCTCTGATATTTTACAAATTTTTGCCAAATGAGATCCAAAATATTGTAAGCAGCGAGAATGATGTTGTGGTAAGGAGTTCACAATCAGCTTATCCATCATAAGTAATGCGTCAGAGTCAATCTGTAGTTTGCCAACACGGATGAAATCCTCATACAGGTTTGTTGGAATTAAGGGCTCCGGAAGCTCTCTGAAATATCGTCTAATAGCTGAGGCAACTTCTTCTACTTTCCAATCTTTTACTACACTTGATAAAGCAGCTGCTGGATTAACATTGGACGCGAGACATGATGCCAGCTGGTCCCATAATTCCGGTTTCGTTTGAGCTAACGTAGCAATGTTCCCATCAAAAATTGAGGCTAATTCAGGTACCAGACGAGTAGATTCGAAGTCAAGCCGCCGTTCAATCTCGCCACAGAGCGCAATTAAAATATTCGGCGCCACGGCTGTGGACGGATCAAATGTCAGACACAAATGCTTTCCAGAAACTATAATTAAATCAATAAAAAATAATGTTTACTTTTATGACAAAAAAAAGTTATGTTACTGAA
Organism: Orchesella villosa; assembly: GCA_036850725.1. Classification (NCBI taxonomy): domain Eukaryota; kingdom Metazoa; phylum Arthropoda; class Collembola; order Entomobryomorpha; family Orchesellidae; genus Orchesella; species Orchesella villosa. Next base: position 7,086 of record JAANSM010000297.1, on the reverse strand, counting down.
TATAGAATTTAATGGTCAGTACCTCGATGTCGCAGATGTTCAAGTTGTGGCCTAAAATCATCAGACGCAGGATCACACGACGGCAGACCCAGAGCTATGCACTTTTGGTGAGCAATATACCCACATCCTATTATAACGTTTAAATAAATTGACTTTAGTTTTAGCTCATTAAATTATTAATTATACAGTTCCTCCCCACATTACTGAACACACATACTTTGGCAAATGACTCCCTGATGAAACAGTCCTCGCAGAAACTTTTGACATGAGTCACATCTTGTCAAGGTGGCAAAGGTCATGCGAACAAACTCATGGGATCTTGGAGAGTGGCTACCAACATTTTTAAATACTGTATCTCCTCCATTTTGCTCGTGCTGCCGCAACTCATCAACACTGCTAAGTACTGCCTGCTGCTGAAACTCATCATGGATTCCCAGAGCCTGTAAATTAGCAAAAAAGACAACAATTTCTTTAGCCTAAATATATTTAAGCAATTTTTTCCACATTTAAAACAATGTCAGATTTTATGTTATCCACTCAAAGAAAGGTTACATGTTTTTGCATCCACATAGTTCTACTCTACGTGACCAAAAAACATATATTATAGATATCATGAGCTTGCCATTTTCACATTCAACATTAAACCATTGACCATGTTACTGTTATGTTATGCAATGCTTGCTTTCTACTTACCAGCCCATCCATGATTTGATCCAACTCCACAAAATATTCATCAATTTGTACCGGCATTTATATAAATATAGGCTTAACTTAGAAGGTAGCCAACCCAAAACTAAATTCACTTCTCACTTCTTGCTAGCGAACAACTTCGGTGGTTGGAATTATACTGCCAAAACCAATTACTGACTACTAACTACTTATAGAGTCTTCAAGTTGGGTATTGAAAACGTAACATGCAGAAGGACGGTGAAAGGAGAAAGTACACACGATCAAATATGGAAATTCTAATTACTGTTGAATGATGACGATTTAAACACTAACTATTGTACTCACAATTAACAATAGCTTACTTAGTATAATAACAACTATTCAGCAATAAGTGATACGATGATGATGTAATACAGAACTAATTATCGTAATAAAGTAAGATTACAAGTTGAAAAGTGATCGGTTGAGAGTTAACCAAACTTTAAAAACTCAAAAATCTTTCTTTCCACTGGGATTCGGATCAGGATTACCGACCCCAGGCACTTTCTAACTACATTGCAAACACCTACGTTTAAGGCCTTCGTCAGCTTTCCGGCTCCGTCGCTGCTTCTTTTTTTATACTTTCAAATCCTCTGAATAAATCCTTAACATAATAGTATTTATGTACAACTAAATGTCAAAACATCAGCCAGTGATCTTATGACAAGTCACAGTTTACAGTTCATACAAATTAAATACACAATACACGGTGACAAGTATTCAATGAACTTGTACTAACAACTAATGACTAAAACACGTCCTGCGTCCTGATAAATTTCTGTCTGTTGGTTTTTATATATCTGGACACTGACTCGGACTCGGTATGACCTTTCTAGAGTCAAGAGTCAAACATATGGATATATTCTTGTAAAGTAACACCTTAACCGATCTTCATTAATTGTCAATTGCAGCAATAAATTGCTTAAAACAAATTTCTCAGACAATCACAACTCAATGTCAAATCGTCAAGTCAAAACGAAAGTCAAGACTGAAAGTGCATGAAACCTCATTCTGAGTCAGTGCACTGCGATCCAAAACTAGAAACAGTCCAATTTCCCTACCATGTTTTTCAACCCCGTCTCAAATCGCAATCTGTGAAGTACAAGTTTATTCCTGTGTTCGTGCAACTGCAAGCTTTTTTATTCCTTTCCAAATTCTGATTTCAGTAGAACTTGTGAAATAAAAAAGACATTTGTCAACCTCAGAATGACCTGTTCCGTCTGACACAAAGAAACGCAAACGGAAACTCAGAATCGCAATTATAAATGACAAAACCTTTGCAAAGATGTCGAACTTTTTTGTCTTAAGACAAGTCGAATCGAGACTAAGTACGGTTGACAGTCAGTTGACTCTAGTTTCTTGATCGAAGTTTAAGACTGAACACAAGATTCTCAAATGAAGTCTGGAATCAAGTTACATGAGAACTTATTATGTAGCGTGCACTTTCTGCTTATGCAGCAGGCAGGTGCATTGCATTTGAGTCTGTGTTTAGTACAGTACAGTAGGTATCTCAATCTTGCAAAGTTTAGGAAAGCTTGAACTGAAATTCTTGATTGGATGCCCCTCTTTCTTCATGTCTGCATTTTCTCAAGTTTCGTACTAATATGCGTTCGTCCCCCATTCCATCACATGTCATCACGATCAAATCACATTTCATCGGATGATTCATCAGACCGTAAATTATGTAGAGAGGCAGTAGATAGATAGTAGAACAAAGAGCAGTGTAGTATATGTATGCAAATGCCCTTCATTCACTCCTATTACCCTACCCGAATCCGAGATAAAATAATATTGCATCAGCCAAAAGAAGACGACAAATTACTCGCTCTCCTCCCTTCCACGTTCCACCTTGTTCTGTTGTAAAACGTTCTTAACGAAAGTTGAATGTGGGTCACGTGATAATATGGTAATTGCTATTTATGAGACTAATAGTTTCTCTTATCGGTTTTCTGGATCCCAGCCCTAGCCCCTACAAATAACTGAGACGATTTTGTCCTAGTTGGGAAAAAAGGTTTTGTATTTGAATACAAAACTCAAAACTATGAATAAATGTAGATTTTATGAACTAGAGGCTACAGCGCAGAGAAACGTACTCATGGAATGAATACGTACATAATACCAGAAATATTCATAACCAAATTTTTAACTCTAAATGTGCATCGTTTCTCGTTAATATGACAGAGACAGATCAGATCTAAGAATGATCAAAGTGAAAACTCCATATATACCCTGCTCTTAGTCAAATGAGCAAGACATAGGATAGACAATTTAGAATGTTATACTTACAACTTAAAATATGCTTTGGTAATAAAACCAGGTGCATAAAATGAGAACGCAATTTGGGTATCGGGTATCTCTCTAATGAATGGTGATGATTTCATTTTAAAATTTTATCTTCTGCAGTGCATGTTTATTTTGAAAATTGACAACCGATTATAGTAGCAGCAGTATAGTCATGTTGTCGCCAGTGATTTGTTATCAGCTTCACAAAAGACGAATATCGAATCTGAGTCTAGGAATCTCGTCAGGACTTGGACTTGTCTGCCAGTTAGTGATAACAAAACGACATACAATGACTACATTTATTATCAGACCTAAAGACCTTCACCAAATATATACGCTTATAAATGCAATATTTTGTATTGAAGAAAGTTAATTTTACTAGCAGTCTCATTGATAGTCTCATGGCTATTATATTGGGGCAATCACAACTCAATATGAATGTGAATCAAGATATATCAAGCGAGGGTTTGTTATTAATAATGGCTAATGTAACAGAATACATTTAAAACACTCTAAATTGCTACGATCTCATGGGAAAATGGTATAAGCATAAAATTAAAAGCATCAAAATAAACAATAGAATGCCCAAAAATATGAAAAAAGTTTGGCCTTGTTTTCTTTACCATGTAAAAAAGTTGACTGATATGTATACTCGTCTCATAAGTATATTATACATTAGTGTTATGAGGAATTCGTTAATTAAGGCAATGGGAACATTTAAAGATGACACGTGGATTTCCCGAAAACACGACCTTAACATAGCATGATATCAGCAATCAGCACGCGATTGTAACTTGTAACTTTCGATGCTTAGGTACGTTTACTTTGGGAAAAGCGATAAGTGATCCTGATCATACTTTCTTCTTTCCAACACGTCCGCACTTCCTGTCAATACAGTTCACGCTAATCACGCATGAATTCCGATGTGCCTCGTGTCTTGGAAGGATGCCAGTACAATAGAAATTTAGTTATGTTAAAAGTGCATGGAATGGAACATGGATTAACTTTAAATACGCAGTTGCAGATTTTGAAAACATTTACACTCGCAACGCCTTTATGCATGCATGTACACGTACGTAAGTACGTATGTACATGTACACAATGGAAAATGAAAACAAACAAACTGAACTGAGCTTCAATACCAGAGATTGATTGATTGCTGAGCCATTTCAGTTTAACCTAATTCAGCATACGATATTGTGGCATGTGGCAAACGTACACAACTATAGGATGTGTTCCAGCAATGCGCATTGTTAAGATGATGTAGATCAAACCATCAATTAGGATGACTATGGTTGATAACCACAAATTTATTTTTTAGATTGACTAGAATGGGTGGACGTGGACATGTGCAGTGGGCGGTATGGATGATGAATTGTGTAGATTTGCCTTTCTATCTTCAATTTGAACTTTTGAACTCACTTCATTGAATAAAAACTAATTTTCTTTGGTTGAAAGACAAAGTTTGATAAATTAATGAAATAAAAAAATCCATCGCTTGCCCCCTGCCCATGCTACCTAAATCCTGACTTGATTCAAATCTTCTTCGTTCAAATTATTTTTCGTTTTTCATTTAACTTTATGTGTACTTAACTTCATAAACATAATATTTTAGCAGCAGCTGGGAAATTTCATAAGGTGTTTTAGGCATCATAAGTATATATATTTTGGCTTGGATTTGGCACATACGCCAAGTTTCTTACACTTTCCCAACATAGCACGGGTAAAGTACACTAAACAAAATTTTTATCCTTTGTGAAGGTTAACGTCCTGATGAATGAGTAAGCGAGTGGTTTTTCGAATGCTGAGAAAACCTTGAAGTGGATATCATGCAAATATTGAGTGATTTACTAATAATTACACCAGGAACGGTTCTTAAAATTATTCCAACGGAAATCGAAGTTCGGACTAGGACAACTTATTTATGGACGGACGTCGTGGAAAACACGTCTGAAGTAACGACTTATTTAGTGATCATTCATTCTATGAATTATACAAAGATTCTTGTCAACTGAGGAATTTGACACAGAAAAGTTTGTAGATATAACATCGATAATCAAGATAGTAGCTTTTTTAATATGAGTCTGAAACTGTTTAATGTTAACTTATCACGGTCAGACTGCAGGAAACCTGACGTGGGATTTTTTTCTAAGTTTTTTCCGGGCAAACATGGAATTTTTTTATCACATTTCTGGCCGAATTATGGTACATATTTCGTATAGGTTTGGTTAGGATTGGTTAGTGCAAGCTAGACCTAACCAAACTTAACCCAACCTTTAATACACCGAAAAGGACTTAGAAAAACTTAGAAAAAATTCCCACGTCAGGTTTGCTGCAGTCTGACCATCACGGTCAGTAGCAAGTAATTATAAATTGATGCAGATGATTAAGAACAAAGTTAAATCCTACCTCAAGTTGTTGTGCATTCAAATTCAGGAGCTGCTCTCCAGTAATATCTCCGTTTAGGAAAATGTCAGCAACATCCCATAAATTTACTGCTGCCAGCCACTCAGCAACGAGGCGTGTGGTCCATTCCTTTACAGGCTGAAATTAATATAAAAAATAATATTTTTGCAATGTTATTCTACTGTGTCTATAATATATATATATAAAACGTTTTGTATGCAGATAAGCAGAATTTTATTAGGATATTATGCGGCATTGACCTATTCGTTCCAGTCATAAAACAAAAATACATTTCATTGTTGTTGCATACGAAACTTGATGTTTGTCATAACTTACAACATTAACAGGAGACGTGGGTGAAGACGCTGACGAGTAGAAGCTGCAGTTTTCAATGGCGTAAATGTCTGGAGTCTTAATATCACTCTCAGCCGACTCTCTTGACGAATGACCCGTACTATGTCGTTGATTAGCAGTCCCAGCTGGGGACGATAAACCTGATGACGAAAGGTTTGATAAGTTTTTGTACGCTGAGAGACAGTCAGTATGAAAACATTTTTGGCAATCTGTGGGAAGAAAACGACAGTAATGACTGTAATGAGCTATTACTTCATACATACGAGCTAGACTTATTGACGACACAGCAATAAAATTCAAACATGAATCCCACCTTTGTTTCATAAAAAAAAGAGCTGAAACGCTTACCTTCACATTGTAGACCTACTTTTCCGCTTCCCCAAATGTAATCACAACCTGCAAAAAAGTATGCGAGTTTTTCATATTAGTCAGATAGGATATATAAGTGTGTATATATCGTACCTAATATATTAAGAATTGAGCAAGATCCGGAAGCAGTTGCCTTTTATCTTGACTCGTGACATAAAGTTATGAATGCTTGCCAAAAACAACTGGGTATTTATTGGTGAAGATCCAACCCCAAATCCTTTCCAACCATTACTAATGAAAGCATTTTATGTTTTGGTGATTTGGTATAATAGGCACTTACAAAAATGACATAGAACAGGAGTTGTAAAAATGGCATCACAAAGTTGATGGGATTTCGCATCATCCACGGCTGTCATGTTACTTCCTTTGGAGCTCATCTGACGATAAAATCCTTTGTTTGTTGTGACCTGGTACATGTCTAAAGGGGCTGGCGAACCTACATAACCTGAGTCGTCACCACTAGTATTAGTAGTTTTCCGTATCATTCCTAAAATATATACATATAAAAATTCAAACAATTTTTAAAATGCCACACACAGTTAAAAAAAGTAAGCTAAGCGTTCACTGTAGCAATGTATCTCTTAATTTTATCAAACATTCGTGATAATGAAGCATGTAGGCAAGCATAAAGCGTAAAAACGCATTCAAGCTTCCTTGGGTTCGAAACTGTTAGCGTTGTAACTGTGTTACAAAAATATCTAACCAATCTAGTCTATTTACATACATAAAAACCATCTTCATGCTTGTTGACTCGTACTTCCCATCATAATCTTCATATAATATAATGTCATTCATTTAAAAACATAAAGCCAACCTCTCAACTGACATATACCAAGCTGCAATTTAAAAACCCTTTTTTCACCAGAAAAATACACATGTTTTACATATTTCTTTGCGTGCAACCCTGAACTTGCTTCTTTGAGAGCTTTGAAGTGGTAATCAAATTATAATATTATATGTAATATG
>JAANSM010000296.1:0-32686 GCA_036850725.1 Orchesella villosa | reverse complement strand
TTGATGAATAAACTAAATTTAATCTATCAAACTCAATGTTTCCATCCAGTCACGGTCATTCTTTCATTCAAACAGGTTTTATTGTCGCAGTTCCAAACGTCCTCGCTAGATTTTATGATTTTTTTTGCATTCATCACAATCAAATCAACGTATTAATATGATATATAGAAAAATATAACGAATATAAATGATAGCAAAATATTTTGTTTATTTCCGATGTTTTAACGAATTTCAACGGGATTAATACCAAAATATGGATCGAATTATGCTAACTTATACATTTGATAATTATAATTTATCATAAAAATTATATTTTTATAGTGATTTATAATGATTTACTATAATGGTTCAGGCGTTGTTTACTTGTTTGTTGCACATTGATCTGGCGTCTTCAATTTCCGTTATTGTAAACACCATGACGGGTAGAACAACTGTTGAAGTATTGACACAAAAAACAAGTCAAAATATGTTTTATTACTAACGCATATAGAAAGCAAAAAACACAAAAACTTACGTGGCTTTTCTCTGCGTCTCATGCGAAATTCGCAAACGTTTTCCAGAATGGTAGCTGTATCATCACAAATGATAGGAAAGCGGATTTTTGGGCATCCTGGTGTCTTAAATTCTTCATTTGGTGCTGCTAAGTCCTTGAGAATTGCTCGTCTTGTTTCTTCGTTCTTAATATGAAAAAAGTTTATATGAACAATAACAATTGCTCCCTAAAATAAAAAATAAATAAAAAAAATAAACTCGATATTCGACAATTTGTACTCACATTTGTGTCCCAGTATTTGATGGCAGATGTATACGAAGCGATTCTCTCCATGATTTTTGGGGCTAAATCAGCTTCAGAGATTGTTTTATTCCCACCAGCTTCATTCGTAGCAAGTGATAGGTGACAAAGGGTCCCAATTAAGAAAGTTAAAATTATTTTATTCATTATGGTACTTGCTATAAGCGGATCGGGGATCAGAAAATGAGATGATGATGCTAAGTTCGTGGTGCGGGAGGAAATGAGTTGAGTACATGACCAGTTTATCGTTGCCGTTGTTCTCAAGACAGTTTTATATTATTACCTACTTTGTCAAATGAGGTTTTCTAAAACAAGTTTTGTCGCAATTCTCAATTCTAAGAATATATGCATTGCAGACTGTAGTTCGATTTGTTCACTGTGAGCTAATATAATCACGCCACAAGTTTGCTGTATTTTTGGCTGTTTTAACATTGGTCGATATCTTCATTATTGTCAACTAAATCCATTTGACTTGCAAAATGTAGGTGTATATTGGTATAGCGTACATTATTACATTTGACAAATTACGACTTTTATATATGTACCTTCCTACTCATCTTGTCTTACATGCTCTAGCTGCACAAAACAAGTTGGGGCTGTCAATACGAGGTCATTCCCCGAAACAATTGAGATCCTGGTGACAATTACGGTTCTCCTATTACAGTGCCATTGATCTAGACAGACAGTAAAATATACATGAATATATTATAGAAAGCATATATTATATACAGTTTGCAAGAAGTGTATTATGCCAAAAACTAGTTTGTCACATCTCATCTGCAATTTTTTGCCATTAGCTTTTGGTATTTGGTTCTCAAACTTATGTATGACGGAATGTCAGTGCAAAATCACTTACCTCAGGTAACTATACTGCACAACAATTATCGTTGTTTTGTGCAGAAACAAATTATGCATGATTATTCTAGTATTATGCAGTTATGACTTTGACTTTAGTCTTAGTTTAGTATGCATTTTACAGATTGTATGTATTGCTTTAATACTTGATAATTCCAATGATGACTGTTCACGAAACTCTGCACATAAACAATAAATAGCAATTCAATCAAGGGTATATGAAAAATTATTCAGACGGTTTATGATGTCATTGATGTCAATTATATTGATTGATTGATTTGGTTGATTTTACTGTACAAAGTTTAATATTCTTGTTGAGGCATTTGCTTCCAATGATTAACAGAAAGTAGGAGTAAATGTCATATTATTTATTGTATTCGTGAAACGATGATCTTAATTACTGCATACAACTTTCTCATGAAATGTTGACAACTTCAGAATTAACTGCTAAAATATCAACATTGTTCTAATTTCTTTCTAGCTAGGTTGAATGGATAGCAGTTAACCTATTTCATACGTACGTCTACTAGTTTTCGTTTGCCAAAATTCAATCAGATTATTTACTTAAATCAAATTGAAGTTTTGAGGGCTTTTGTCAGCGTTTTTTGTCACATGTTATATCTGTAGAAGATTTATTTGCTGCTTCTTTTCGTAGCTGGAATAATTTCGCACTCACAAATCATGACAAATTGCAGTATCCTGACAAACAATCAGCAATTTAAAACGCTAACGACATACGCATTCTTATAGCCAAGCTTTACAATGTATAAATGGGCGTGCCGTAACAAGGACGTTAGTTGACATTCAATCTTTTGTCATTTTGAGCAGCCTTCCACTTTGGAATTGTGAAAATATAAAAGAAGAAAAATAAAACAACGGATTTTATCGTTTAAGAAAATGAAGTAGTTTTGCAAACTTACCGTGCAAACTTTTTTCCCTGTTCCAGAAAGTCGTGCAAATACAAAGACATGAAAGAAGGTAAAACCTAAATAAATATGCTATCCAGATTTCTACTGTATAAGGAAGTATGGTGAATTAAAACCAGCATGGAAACTTATTGAAAGCCTTGTGCCAAAACTTGTGCTTTCCGTTTCAAATCATGAAATACTTAGGTACTTGATGTGAGACTAAAATATTAAATTTAAAGAATGAAATTCTCTGTTTATTTCTTGAATAGAAATTATTGAATTCATGAGTTCACCAAAAACGAATATCTCGTAATTTTGAGTAGGAGTAACAAAACTGGTATAAGTTGAAAATATCAATATAGTTTCGCATTATGCGTACTTTCCATTGTACGTTCTGTAAACGTCGTTGTTCCCATCGTCAGGCTTCGTTTTGTATCTAATGTAATATACCTGTGGCTTGGGTGGTGACGTGGGAGCTGGTCCTCTAACTCGAATTAAATCTTCCGGCTTGTCAATCTTTTTAACTAGCACGTATACAATTGTCTTTTGTTCTGGAGATTCTGGTAAAATAATTTCAGTTTTCTTCTTGGCTGAGTCAGGTGTTGGAGCCTTGATAAAAATTATATTCACATGTTTTTCTGGTTGATCCAATTTTGGACGAATAATGGTAGTTTCCTGTTCCCTTGAATTCATCTCTTCTGGGGGAACATGGATGGAAATATGCTTATGAATTCTTTTTGTTTGAGAGTTTGACGAATCTGACTCTTGAGGAGGTGCAGACATTGGAGGTGGATCAGTAGACGAATCTGGGTTTTCACCTCCGTTATCGTTGTTATTCTCGTTTTCAGCCTCATAATACAACTGCGGTGATTGTGAAGCCCTACGAAATGGAGTGATCTGTCTGACAGGAAGAGGAGCTTCAGCAATGTGATGAACGATTCTTCCTGGAACTGCTAAGTATTGTTGAGATGCAAAATATGCGGGATGTTGATGAAGCTGAAGTTGAGGATGCTGATGATATTGGTATACCAGTGCTTCATTGGGGCACACTGAGAAAACAAACACCTGCAATATCTTTAAAAACAACTCATAATGTTATAAACGTATCCATTAAAGGAAGAAATATTAACGTTATTTTTCGGTATAATTTCTATTTATTTCTTACAATGGTGATGAAAACTTCAGGGCAAAATTTAACTGACATTTTGAAAAATATCCAATTTCAATTTTGAATGTTTGTCAACGTTTGTCGAACCAAAAGTTGGCCACCCAATGAACCATATTGATTGATTTGTCGAAATATATAAGGACCGCAAGGTCCCTATGAATTACTTTGTATTTTCTAACACCTTTTAAGAACGATGATGAGAATGCTCAATTGCAAATTGCAAACCTATGAATTCATCAAAAAATGCCTTTAGTTTAGTGAAGTGAATATTTTAACGACTAGATAAGCCTAGCAAGATTATGCTCAAAATGTTAAAGAAAAGCAGCCGTTATAGGTCATCAACAAGGCCCACTTTTAGGTACATATAGTTCCTTTTCTTCAAAAGTTGTGTAATTCTAATCTCAATCTTCCCGGAAATATATTATATATATGTTTTGTTTTAGCAAGTGACAGTTTTTCTTAAGCAAACATAATTGAAAATCGAACTCAGTGCCTTGTATTGATTATCTTACTTAATTGCAAACATCCATTGGGAGATAAATTCGGCTCAGCTTTTTAATGCAGCACTCACTTTCATATACTTATTAATACCGATAACGAATTTCAACTTCCTTTACATGTTACATGAAGGGAACCGGTTTGACTTTCATACGTAAAAAGTGTAAAAACATTTACTCATAATGTGAAACTGATTCAACATACGTGCATTTAATGGAATTTGCAAGAATGTGACTCATTTAAACTTTGAGTTCTGCTGTAGCATAATATGAGGTTATGCACACCCCTGTCCCCACTATTACAATACTATTTAAATTACCTGTAAACATTTTTTATTTGCACTTACGTTCTAACTTTTTATTAATGACACATAAAATTGCAGTAGCCAGCCCAATAAAGATAATTAAAAGTGAAACAAACTGCATATAATGACGATTGCGGCCTGAATACGAATGAAGTGATTATAAACACGGTGCAACAATCAAATCACTTTTGGTTTGGTTTGTGAATCTCCGGGTAAGATAAGCTCGCATTTCATATTCATGCAGGTTATTTGAGAAATGTCAGCATCATCATGCAAGAAGAGATTATGACTGTCACGCAAAACTTATCTTAAGTATTTAACAATTTTTATTATTACAACGAACAAAACAATCAACATCATCAACAACGTTTGCAATATAACAACAATGTTACAAGCCAAATATGGGGATTTTACGCAAGTCAAATGCATTTTACAGTATATAGATGGTACAGTGTGAATGACATCGAATGGCAATCGACATAATTTTCAGCTTTCAACAATAAATTATTACAACTCTATTTAATTTACCTAACGAAATGTTGACGAAACAATATCAAACGAGAAGTATTTCCCTCTTTCCAAACAATATAACTTAATACTTGCAGCGGTTTCAAATTTACCTTAAACTACATAATATATCTTGGTAATCGCGGTAAGACAAGCACCATTATTGCTGATTGTCATTTTCTCCATCTCAAACACTCATTATTCAAACGTGCCGAAAACTAGCTAACAATAATATTATGTACCCCTATGCATTTTTCACTCAATATTGGAACATATATTTCCAATGTGCATTTTTCATTCCTACTTAAATGCTGAACAGAACAAAAAATACATTCATCAATCCTCATTTCACACTTCCATTTGTGCCATTTACATTACTCGCTTATTATGTAACTACATAATCCCTGTTTACCCCCCAAAACTATAGTCTATTCAATTGCATCTCTTCCATCCACAATTATTACTCTGCATACAACTTGAAACCAATCTTACCACGTACCAGTTTAACAAAGCAAATGAGAATTTTCTACTTATACTTTCTCAATCATCATTCAAGGCACACACGTTATCTAGATTGACTCTACGTTTTCTATTCTTTGTTAAAAATGATCACACATGTGCTTTGACATTTGAAGCTTTCCGTCGTACTCAAACTTACACGAGAGTCTACTTTTACGTGTCTACATAAATACACTAGATTTAAATATGACCAACTAAAACTTTATACAATCATGGAATGCTACATTTAGTTATCTATATAAAACATACGCTATATGTAAACTTCAACAGAAACAGACAACGTAAGGAAATGCTTTCTACAGGAACAGGTACAACAGTAATTGAACTGGGAACTATATGTATTGCGTCCCAGAAATTTTACCTCTCATAAATCAGATCAGTAATGTAAAATTTAAATAATGAACAAATTAAATCATAGCATATTTATCCAGGTTTCTAACAAATATGCATAATATATAACAGTAAACTTTACATAAACCCGTACATTAAATTACATCTTATACTCTAATTAAATTACCAATGTGAAAACCTATAGTAGGGTTGTGGCCCAGGTTGAAATGGAGAGTGTTTAACGTGGCGATACTTCTTAGCTTCTGATCGTTTCAGAGCAAACCACAATGTCGCAGTTGCTGAGATGACTAAAACAACGCCAAGAATCACAAGAGCTAAAATAACAGTTCCTGGTGAAACACAAACGCTATTCCCAATGGATCCATGGAGGTCCCCATTTGGATTCGGTTGAAATAGGGGAACTTGGCTGTTTCCGAACATTGATTGACCTGCTGAAGCGGCAGCAGAAGGTGCTGCAGATGCAGCGCCCCCATTGGAGGAATAAGAGTTGTAAGAAGATGTTGGTTCCGAACCGAATTGTCGACCACTGATGTCTGAAGGTGAAGCGGGTGTTAAACTGTTTCCACCTGAGAGAGATGAATAAGAACCGGAAGTCATTGATGGGCTTCGATCATATTGTTGGCTTCCTAATGAAACAAGAGTAAAAGATAGAAGTTAGAAAAATATATTATTTCGTGCATCAGAAACTTTTATAGGAATAAAAAACTTTTTTCGTACTTCCTAAGTCGTCTAGTTCAGGCGCAACCACTTCAACCGAATTGACAACCTCTGTAAAGTCAACTAGTACATCTGCTATCCTCCCATATTTATCCTTCCACGATCCAAAATGGTTTAGAACACTGTCACAAGGTTCTTGTGGACAAGGTCCTTGACAATATGCAACTGCACATTTTATATGCAAGTGATCCCGCTCTGGAAACTTAAATGCTTGGAATGTTGCAAAATGCAGTGTGATCAAACGATTCCTTGACTCAATGGGTAGACGACGTCTTCTCAGGTTTGGCACGAGAGTTCGGTCAAGTGAACAACCAGCGGAATCTAGAATCTGTTGAGCTCGACTCCCATCTATTGTTCCAGCTCGGGAGCCATCGTGTGCAGAGCAATTCACAATCCTGGCGTCATATCCACCTACAGCAAGATTTATCTTGTCAGTAATGCTCCAATTGACAAATATATAGATATTTTGAAAATTAAAATTAAGGACCACGCGATTAGCACTAACGCATAACTTTGGTTGAAATCACTAATGTAATATCCTCGCCAACTGAGACTGGGGATAATTTTCTGGACTTGGGGGATGGGTCCTTCCCAGCTAATATTTCCATCCACGATTCTCCAATCCGCGAAGTTATTTTGGTAGCGCCAAACTTACCAGGGTCACCCAAAGAACCCATTCGCCTTCCTTGACGATGGGAAGGCATAAATTCCTCATTGCTATAAGGAAGTTTATGTTTCAAGTTATCTATCTTCATAATATCATGGATCTTTCAAATTACGTATCACTTTCTTCCAATAACAGTATACCTGGCCAAAAAATCTTCCACGGGAGACTTTTTTATTTCTGTACAGCTCACGGAAATTTTCTCATCCACCACCTGCTGAAGGAATGCTGAGTATTGAATGTATAGCGTGACCTCATGTCTCAAATCATTTTCTAGATTCTGTAACAGAAAAATATAATTTAAATGTGATGAGCCAATACGTGTTTTTATAATGTGCTTCAAAGGTAAGTTCTTTAGCATTTAGAATTTACATCATCCAGCGCCAACATTGAGACCCCACAGCTACCAAGTGGTAAGGAAAACGTAATATTATGAGATGGTTCTTTAGCGTTGCTAGTTCCACATTCCACTTCATCTGAATACCCAAGTGAATACATTCTTCCTTTAAAGATGTCATCGAAATGGCCAAGAATCTTCATTTGACGATCGTCACAAATCGCTTCAATGGCTGAAAATATATTTTTAAGGGTTAATTAATTATGGCAAAAAACTGAAATTTGAAATAAGAATCTAAAAAATTCTGCTGGAGAAACATACACGCATATTTTCGCCCATCCCCAGCCTGAAGTAAATATGGATGTCTCTCAGACGCCGGTGGCATTGCCATTGAATTCGGTTCCTCTCCACTCTTCTCCTTTTCCAGGGCAGCTTTCATCGCTGCATATTCATCATAATGATCATGCTCGCTAACGTAATTCAGATTGGAGTCATTATTATCTTCATACGAACTCGTGAGTACAGAAGGTACTGTTGATGTTGGAGTTGATGGCGTGGTGGGAGTAGACTGTGAGTCTTGAGTTGTTGTAGTTGACAACCCATCATTTGTAGCTGCATTTAAGCTTTCAGCAGGACCTCCAGGACGTGGGTCTTCTTGTGGGGAAATGATTGTCGTCGTTGTAGCATCCGTTACAACGTTATTACTGCTACTAACCGTGGTACTGATTGGAACCACAGTCCCAAGGGTGTTAGCATTGCTGTTACTTTCATATTCATTATTGCTATTTTCTTTTTGTACAAGGTAACTGGATGGAAGATGAGATCCGTTGGTTAGATGCAGCGTTGAACTCAATATGAGGACTAAGGCGAAGCCCTAGCAAAAAAATTATAACAGTACAAAAGTTTAAGTTCTGGATCGAATTGAATACGTGTTGAAATTACGCTGTGACCATGAATATTATTACCTGCGAGTAATACATATAGTGAAGTAACAAGCCAATAAATGTCATGAAAATGCATGTTTTATATGATATGCGTGCAGTTAATGGCTATAAGACCATGATGGAAGCTGAAAAGACCCATCAGATAATTGCATATAATATGCGTAAGCCCAACTGATGTTGAATATTGCTATAAACCAAAGCTATAAGTTCTCTAGTACAGTTATATTCTGCATTTTAATTTGAGATGCATTTTTAATGCCTCCATGCTTACTGCTAGGGCCAATGTCCTACAGCTACGTTATTATATTCCACCATCGTTAGAAGTAGGTGCTATCAAATGGCATAAAAAGACAATTCGAATTCCGCTGCTTACTCAACCAGTGTTAAAAAACAAAATTGGAAACGGAAAGTATTTAGAAGCTATTTTGTCTGAGAATTCATGAATAAACTTCACAAATACTGCTAACATCTAAAATTCTAAACCAAAGCTGAGATTGAGATGTTAGAAAAATGTATAAGGAGAAAACAAGGGAGCTGATTTACATTTGTTGTTATATTCAAGTAACTCCTTTTAAATCATCTCCATTCACGGTCACATAACGTTTGTATGTGTGCATATAATGGCTCAGGAAAAATGTGGATAAATGAGCAATTTATGAAATAGAAATTGAACCTTGTTTTTTTTATTTCTTCACAAGAAAAAAACGGGACATTTATGTATGTTATAAACTTTGTAAGCATATAGCTAAAAGTCTTCAAAAGAACGAGCAAAATTTACGACTTAAGGATCACGAATTTGCCTCTTTGAAACTAAACTGACAGATGCTATTACACTTTTCCATACCTCCAAGGAGCCAACCTCAGCCAAATAAACTAGGTATTATATATATGTACAAACACTTCCACGTAAATCATTGCCAACAAGAACGACAAGAACCAGCAGAAAGGATTTTGCTTCAAAACAACAGAGAAATGAATTAAATTCGTATTACGGTACCAAGTTCCGTATTTCCTAATGTTTTTTTGTTTGCATTCAGCACTTTCACTCACGTAAAAATATTGTACTGAAATAACCATTTTATCGCCATATTGCGAGAGTGCTAATGATAATTATGACAATTGTTTTCGTATGTAATTCCTTCCGTTGACAAAAGCTTCATACTCACGTATATTGCACACCATAAGGAAAGGAAGCAAGCAATGAACTGATGTCATTTTTTTGTCTAAATTCTAAAGCTGAATGAATGACTGCTTCCCGATGAATAATGGAACCATGCGGTATGTTCCTGTAGATTTCTTGAATTCAGTCAAGATGCAAAGCAATCATTGGCATTTTTTGTGTGTACGAAATGTACTTACGTACATCCACGACAGTTAGGAAGTATATAGAGGCTCATTGTTTAGCTCACCTTTATCAAGGGGAAGTTGCTGAATCCGAATGTTTTGTGAGAGCAACTTCTTCTGCATCTAGGTTTTAATGAGGAGTCTTCATCTTCCGATCCTGTTGGCACGTTGCAAATGATGTGTTGTTGTTGGCGGCGATGATAATGATGGTAAATCACTCTGCTTGAATTACATGTCTTCATGCTGTTAAATTGTCTAGCTTCTGACGAGCCAGTGTTTTTATTTGGGTGAACAAAATGGATGATTGGTATGTGTGAGTGTGATGATGATACAGTTAGATATTATTGTTGCTTCCCAGGAAGAGTGATAGGTTGTTTGGACTGAGACGAGGATATTATTATTGTCTATCAGCAATTGCCGACTTGATGCTAGAGCAATCTATATAAAACAAAAAAAAAAATCCCATCCTAAAAAATACCACGTCAATCACAGTAATGATAAAACTACGGGGATCGACAGGGTGCTTTTGGCTTTTACACTAATAGAACACTTTATAAAGTTTGAAGCCGGAAGCAAACCTTTATTAGTCCTTAGACGAGAGTAACCCTCAAGGCAGGATACAACCGTGTGATCCTCTATAGATCAGCAGCTTCAGTAAATGAATCCAAGTGATTCGTTTACAATTCTTAGTTTGAAATAATAAGAAAAATTAATTATAAAATTATACTCGAATCTGGGTGAACATTAATAAGGATAGTTTGCAAAGCCTTTCAGTTTAAAATCATTGTCAAATAGTGTTAGTTTCATGTAATTTCTTACGCTGAAAAAGAATTCGGCAACTGATTACTGACTACATTTGGAATGTTGTGCTCTAGTAGGCGGCAAGAGGTCGTGTTTGGAATCATACATTGGGTCCTCTCTTATCGATCAAATTATTTTTTAAACTGCTTGCATAAGCACTCCCAAGCAATTAATTTCGATATGGCCACTAGTCATGGATCATCCTTTCATGCAATTATACCATGCATGTGGTAGCCCTATCGCATTTGTGCCCAATCCTGAATCACTTGGGTTCAGACGAAAACCATAATGTACAAGGTTGAAAATGGCATCGATAACGAGTCTGAAAAAAAACAATAAAATAAACCAATGAATAAAAGTGCAATTAATTATGTAATTTATTACACCTGCTATATAAGATTTAATTTAATTGGCCTATATTGTTCACTATTACATGCTAGATAATTCAGGAAAATGTGTATATATTGAATTTTACAAACATAAATGCCGTATGAAAACGCATGTGCATAGCATGCAACAATTAAATTATTTTTACTTCATTCCTTCTTGTTTTAAGGAAAAAGACAACTTTACGCTGTGTTACCAACTTTACGACTTTTTAAAAGAAAAAATGGAGCATAACTTTCATGGCTAAATGGCCAAAGTTATTTAGCCAAGAAAACACCCCACAAACACACCCAAACATTATCTTACATAACTGCAAAAGAAAACATTTTGCGAACAATAATTATTAGTACATCACCCGTTTTACATTGAAATCGATACAAAATATACAACCGCAGATAAAAATGTTGAATGTAACTAATAATACAACACTCGTCACGCCATTAAATCGAAGTTTCCCAGTAAAACAAGTCGGTGAAGAGTGATCATCAATGCATTAAAAAGGTTTTTTTAACGTTATGAAATCTTATTAGGTTTTGCATCTCTCTGTTCCTCTAACCCAATGGCCGAGCAATATATAGTTGTACATGCAGACGTGAGTATATGTACTAATGTTAAAAAATGTATCGATAAATATCTTCCTTATTTTTGCACTTGAACTTGTACTACAATTATACAGGAGTTTTTTTATGCGATTCTCATTCACCTTTCTTTTGTCTGAAAAATACAAAAAGATAAAAGGTACAAGAAAAAACAATGTGTACCGTGGTCAGCCATGCAGTAACAGTACTCTGTTTTATATAATCAGGAAACCCTCCTACTGTCTGTACAAATGCAAACCAAATGTAAAACCGTATTTTTCGTGATTATTTTCTATTGCATATTGTATAATATTGCATATTACATTCATCGAGAAAGTCTGCTACTAATGATCTTTCTCTAGGAATAAATTGCATAATCAATTATTGATGCTGCAAATAAAACTGCAAACTGCAACGCCAAAATTTTAATGAAGATGAAAATTAGTAAGTGCAAGCAGCCACCGTTAGAATACTTAATCTTTGGGATAATCTCCCGTGTCGAGTTAATGATTCAATCTGGAGTCAAAATTTTGAAAGGTTTTTTTGGGTTTATATATGTATTTCCTTTGTGCCACAATGTCACTAAAATCAAAATCTGTTCATAAATTCAAACAGCTAAATGGATTTGCGACGCCATAACGTTTTTTGGGGGAACGTGAAAATCTCGAAAATCTCGATAATCTTAACTATCTACACTGGATTATTCTGATCAAGGTTAACTTTTACTACCAACCTTACCTTTTAAAACGAGGTAAAATAGATCAAATGAAAATGCTGCAATATAACCATAACATTACATGTCCTTCTGGCTCTTGACCAAAAAGCTTATTACATGATCACGATTACTGTTCGAAATCGTTGATTACTCCATTTCATACTTCTCCCATCTACGAAATAAAATTAGCGCATAACATTAAAAAACACGTATTATTTCAATCGTGCTAATTGAGATGCTATTATACTTATAATATATATTCCGGCTGCTGCATTTTCTAAGTAGAGGTTGATTATTGTTGATAGGAGCGGGAAGTATCTACACATTTTAACTAAGACAATAAAAGAAGATTAGCCATCTTGACATCGATATTACACATTTGGATCAAGGTTAACTTTTGCAAAAAAAATCACTAATGCTTTATGGACTCATCAATTTAACTTTTAATGGATGTTTCCATTCACCCAGTAAAACTTTGCCAAAATGATGCTCAACAAAAACATGTAGCTAGTTCCAATAAACCTTTTTACATAATAATAAATGAAAATAGTGCGTTCGTATTGTATTCTGTTCTGAGTTTGCATACCTTATTTCTTCATCAAATCACTCTTGTACAGAATTGTCGCTTAACAAGGTGATAAAATTTTCTCAAGTAAAAACATAAACTAATGCACCTAATGGTAGATAACCTAGTGCTGATATTAGCACTATTGTTTGTGGTTTCAATTCTTTGAAGGTGGCTGAAACTTGCAGTCTTTTTACCTTATAATTGCTCTAGGATTAAACTTTGAAGTAACGGAAGTTTCCCTTTACTTTATGACTGTAAATTGGCTTTTTCCTGTGGATAAGCAATATAGCTGCCGTGCAATGCTGTTGCAGTAAATGAAGTAAGTGCTTCCGAGTAAAAATACATATTGCAAGCTGACCAACGCATGTATTTGAATATAACATGGAAAAATAATATGCCTACATATTTATAACAAGTCAATCAGTGAACTTTTCTAGAATCATTCAGGGTTTATTTAGCTCATTCCAAATATTGAATATAACAATAAAATTCATTGTTTATACATAAAAGTTTATGCCTTTTGCTTCGCTCATTCATTAATGAATGAAACGGCCATAAGGTATAAAAAATTGGCTACTTCTTTTGGTGGTTAGAGACAGACAGATTAAAACGGAAATGGCAAACTACAAAAACAGTCTATAATATGAGCCAGCCTAATTTACAAAAACATTCACGAAAGTTATGACCAGCAACGGCATCAAATTGGATGATAACTGATAACATCCGACCGATGTAAACAACATAAAACCAACACGAGTGATTGCAAGAAATCACAGATGCATCTACTTGATTTCTTTAATACGATTTTCAGATTTTCTACTAGGAACTAGAAAGGGTATATTGTAGCAAATCATGATTCCATGATTTATGAATGTAAACAGCCGAGATATAATGCGAGTGAGAATTTATCAGCACAAAATATCGTGTTATTAGGGAGAGTATATCCCATATAGTCATAGTCAGCTCTAGTTTTCTATGAACAACAGTAATCCAAACAAAGAATGGTAACCTTTCACTGCATAAAACATGGTAAAGGCCATATTATATATTTTGAAGTTAAACAAATTCTTTTTTTACAGAGATGAGCTAGAATTCCTTACATAATTATGGTATCAGAACGTTTCGCAGTGCATATTATCATTTTTATTCATGTTATTTATTTCCGCATGTTGTATAAACGCCATTGCAGATTTTTTCTTCTCCACCCTTCCCTCAAAAAAACCAGTCTCATCATCATAAACCGTGAACTTCAGCATTATGCATATTATTATTATTACATTGTGTAATATCCATTCGTACGCAATTTGATTTTTTCAACCCTGAGTTCCGTTCATGTTATGCTGTATGAAACTTTTGAAGTACTGCCCTGCCTGTTTTAAATTTTCTTTTGTATGTATGACTGACGTATAGTATATCCGTATGTTCGATGTGCGAGTGTGCATATACAAAATTTTCATTATCGAGCCTGGGAATTTTTACATTTCAGAAGGAAAGATTTTGGTGAATGGCAACATAAATTCATATGCTCCTTGGCAAAAATTAAGTTTTTCTGGAAACATTGGGAAACTTTCATAAAAAGATATGCTTAAAAAATGGAGAAATCCGATACGTCATAAAATGCTTTACGTTGTTGAAAGTTTTGTTCATCATCTCATTCATTTGATTTTGAACTATGCTTGAGACGGTACAGTACATTTATTGTATGGTTTCTGAGTTTACATTGCGTTCATTGTGCGTTAAACATCGAAATGTTTTAAAACGAGTAATAGGAGCTAGGAATGAAAATGCAATTTTTCTCTAAGTTATATTGTTATATTGTACAACAGTTGCAGAACTAAAAACAAAGTATAAACTTTTGGGTATACGAATACGATTATTCTACACAAAATATCATCTCTTTCCGTTGAGGATAGCTCAAGCAAATTAAGTTCTTTAGGCGAAAAGCCGATCCCAGGAAAAGCTAGTTTTTATTTAGGACGAAGAAATAACGGACGGAAACAGACACTGATATATTAAGCCAGCGGGGGGTAAACAAATGTAGTAATAGCCAGTTGCATTGTAGGGTGTTGCATTGTATTGTATAGGATGGGAAATAGTTTTTGAATCCCTAAATAATAATACCTCCACTCTTCTAACACTATACAACCACAACAGCAGCAGTTGCTATCTTAAAACGTGTGCATGTATTTAGTGCATTTGTATATTGCAGTAAGCGTTTTAGATCAAACGGAAATATATCATTTGAAACGTAAATAGCCCGACAAAAGGGCGTTACATTATAGTTTTTAGCGTGTGTTTAGTAATGGTTATCGAATAAGATACATATTATACAAAGTTTTTAAAAATTGTTGACATTGCATGACGCACACTTCGATTTAAGTCTACATTGCCACTGTAACATTTTGATTTGGTGGGTTTATTTGGAAATGAAGCACGTGAAAAACACAACATATACACAAGCCTGCCAAGACAAGTACAAACCATTTAGCCTAAAGTTTATATTATAACCTCGAACTAGATGATCTAATATTTTGAGAAGTTATTCATCTTTCCCAGCCTTTTACACTACTGCCCCGTAGCCCAATGAGATTTGCAATTTAATTAGATTTTACCTGACATATTCACATCCCAAAATATTGTAATAAACATTTATTTGGAAGCTGACACTTTAATTTGCAAGTTGGACCATCTACCAAAACGTATTTTAATGAAACCGTTATGCAAATTGTATACTGCCGTTCTCTTTGTGGAGAAATGCCAAACGTTATGCATTGATTGGATACCCCTACCCTAACCCTTAAACGCAGTAAAATGTTCAAATAATGTATCTGCAACTTCATGGAATTAGGATTAGTTTCATAGTTTCATTAACGTGAAAAAGTAATGCTTCGCTACTTTTCATTTCATCAATGAATGAATACCGCACCGTCAAAACTGATTTGCATTCTTTAACGTTAAAAGCTTTAAGATAATCAAGATTATCAATCACTCGGATGAGAGTAGGGTGAAAACAGGGTTGCAATAAATCACGTTCAGATAGATATACATAGCGGATATCGATGATTGTATGATGCATTGATAGCTATAACATTGTGCACTATTCCACCTTTTACCGCACCGGTATTTTCCTTCTTTTCAATTTGCAAGAACGGGACTAACGGGACCTTTCGCTTCTAATCATTGCATGGTGTGTGCTTTGCAGATTTGATTTTATATGACTTCACCTACATGTACCAGTTTTCAAGTTGGGTTATGGACTGCCTTCTTCTGCGTGAGATAATGACGCTGCGATGTACGGGATGAATCATTGAAATCGTTTAAGGAACTAGGCAGTCTCAGCACTAGGTTAGTCAGGTAAAGCGTTTTCCTCTTAACTTCATTACGGGAAACTGATCGTAATCACCAAACACCATAAAATCCCATTTATTCTTGATAAATTGCAGAGATTCGATCGATTACACCGTGCCGAAAGAAAGCCATATATACCATTATCAAAGCCATCAGACAGAGAGAGAAAAAAATCAGTCGAATCGCTTCTCTATTGATTGAAAGCCATTTGTGCGTGAAGAGTAATTTGCAATACTGATTCAACCATGAGAATGAAAAGAATTGCTTTTACGAAGGAAATCAATTGTGTGTACATTATCGCACCGCGCACCAGCTCATGAAGTTCCTGAAGAACGAAGTCGATACCATAGTCAAATATATCATGTCTGCATTTATGTATATATATCTACTTTCTTGAAATGTTCATTTTTATTTTTCAAGTTACATTCTCCACATTCCCGTATACAAAAGGTATTCATTCGGTGCTGTATCGTTTTATTGTTGCCTTTTATTGTTGATGATTGTTAGCCTCAAGAACTAAAATGTAGCCGAGAAATCATAAAAAGCTTTAAATATCATTCAACCAACGTGTTACCTTGAACCTGATAGTCTAAACTTTTATCATCATCATCATATCACGGTATCACGATCAAAATTGCATCCCCAACAAAGAATAGCCACCAAGTACATTCTTTAGCTCGAAACAACGACCCCATTTTCTTTATACATCTGATAAATCCGGTCACTTCATCTTCATTGTTACATATTTTATTCGTTCCTGCACGACTGCCTGATGACGTCCAGAGTATTTTAATGCACTTGCATTTTGCCGTCGGCAAATATAAAATCGGATCATAGCACACTAAAGTCTTTTGTTCGTGCTCAACTGTGTATCATATACATCTTTAAAAAGATATCAAAAATATCAAGATGAAGATTTGTGGCGAATCTGTAACTACACAATACTCTGTATTATTATTACCCTTCTGCTTTCGTGCTTTCTCATCAATTCAAATATTTTTTTTTGGCTTGAACACAAAAGAGGAATCAAATGTTTATGTGGTCATATAAGTATAAGCATATGTCAAATTTTGGGAAGGCTAAATTTTACAATAAGTCAATGCGCATTTTGTTCTGCTGGTATTATCAAAACGAAAGCTTTAATCTTCGATTTCTCAAAAACCTCAGAAAGTGGAATAAAATGATGAAGATAAATTGGTAGCATTGAAAATGTTTAAGCTATAGGAAAAGAAATTATTACTCACATTCCCATTATTAGTGATGATTGCGACGAGAAAATCTAAGAAAGTAATATAGAACGGCAGAAGCACATTACAAAAATAGGTATAAGCCTTTTTAGTAAAAATGAATCAGCAAAACTTCTTCTCGGATATGGACATTTCATATAGTTACATGTGGTGTGGTGTGCAAGAGAGCGCAGTGTTGACTGTGACATGTTAATTTTTTACCAGAAGAACACGTACCGTTTCCCTCAACGAACAAATGCGTATTGCGTAGCGAGCATAATGAATTTAAGCAAGTAAAAGCAACGGCATCATCGTTTTCTTTTTCAGAAAAATATATAGTCTGCCTTCATCTTCATCTTGATAAAAAAAATGTTGCCCAGCATGATACTTTTATTCGTGAGTCATTAAATTTCTTTTAACATGCTGAAAAGCGACATTTTTTTGAGAAATGACAACTGGGCGTCACCACACTAAAAAGTAACACAAAATGGGGTAATAGTCCATAGCCAAAAAACAACGGAGTTTTCAGTCCTTGCACCCGCTTCAGAGGAAAGCTGGAAAGCCTTTATGTTTTGATATTTGTACAAGCATATTTTTTAAGTATGCAAGAAGCGGAATCAAACAGGAGTTAAAACTGAATTCAAATTTTTCATGGCTTCGTTTTACAATGGAAAGCGAACTAAACTAACGTTTGAGTCAAATGCTTTTTGATCATTAGTACAAACACAATCCTCTTTCTATTCATCATCATGAGCAGGAAAAGCAAAGCAAATTTAATGCAAGTACGATTATATGTAAGCCAAGAAAAAAGTACAGAAATATAACGCATATTATATTGAAGACTTTGCTGAGCGAATCCTGTGTGTGAGAGAAAAAACGCTTTTACATAACTGTGTTAATTATCCATGTAAAAATATTGTAAGAGAATTTTCTATCTCAAATATTTCACGTAAATGGTCAAACTTTCAGAAATATTATTTTGATAGCCAAAGAGAATGCGCGATTTTGTGTAAAAAAGTTGTAGGGATCATATTGTTCGGGCCAAATCTTAATGTTTATGTTCGCACTTTTTGCTGCGCCGATTCCTCAAATATGCAGTAATCGTAAGCGTAAACTGGTGTTCAACCGATCTAACTTGTAAAAGATATAAATTAACCGAGAAATTTAATCATCATGAATGATTGATGATGGCAGAGGTACTATCCATCGGTATACGTAGCAGGTTATGATGACGATTTTAAGAAGTAAGGCTTCTACACGCGTCATTCTGAGCACTGGTTTACTTTTTCCCAAAAAAATCCAGATCATACACATAAACCAAATATATTTACAACTTTTTACAGATTTTTAAAACTCTAATCATGAAAGTTAAGAGCTAAAGCTGCGTATATAGAAAGATGGTCAAAGTCATGAATAAATTCATTGTTTTTCTACTTTTTCTTCAGCAGTTGAGTAGTTTCAGCAGCAGTTTTTTCTATATAATCTGAACTCTTTTACATTGTTGAAGTTCAAGAAACGGGACAGAATGTCGCATAGTCGTGGTGAGAGAAAGAAAGAAACTATAATTGTAATCTTCTTTTGATGCTGCAAACACAAAAGTTAGAGAGGGATGATGCGGCAGATAATAATGGAGCACGCTTTTAAAACACTGAGATCGTGACATGATCGGGTTCATTTAGTCTGGTGAAGATACTTTATCACTCATGTATCTGTGTAATTCATTACCGCACAGTTGTTTCTATCCTTATGTATATTCTTCAAGTAAGCAAAGGTGTGAATGTGTGTGTATGGTTGATGGTTCAATTTATTCAACGCGAATTTAGATGCGTTGTTATTGAAATAAAAAATCCTCCTACAATGCTATGCACAGCATACTTTAAATGACATATTGATGAGAAAACTAGTGAGCCAAAATGGAAAATTCCTCTGAATCCCAATCCAGTCTACTGAGATCGTGACATGATCGGGTTCATTTAGTCTGGTGAGGATACTTTATCACTCATGTATCTGTGTAATTCATTACCGCACAGTTGTTTCTATCCTTATGTATATTCTTCAAGTAAGCAAAGGTGTGAATGTGTGTATATGGTTGATGGTTCAATTTTATTCAACGCGAATTTAGATGCGTTGTTATTGAAATAAAAACTCCTCCGACAATGCTATACACAGCATACTTTATATGACATATTGATGAGAAAACTAGTGAGCCAAAATGGAAAATTCCTCTGAATCCCAATCCAGTCGAAATTGAGGCCGTGTAACATTAATAAATGACTCGTTCGTTTTTAATCCACTGGTTGCTATTATTTGGGTATTAATTACTATATTTTTACCTTCTAATACCTTTCACGATGTGCCAAAAAGTATAACTTCTAACACTACTTTTCCTGTTATAGGAATTATGTATGACTACAGTCATAAGAGGAGTTTTAATTCAATTATAGGTATTTGAGCCATCTCTTATCAATCTCATAATCAGTCTAACGAATGCATCATATAGGTACGTAACTAAACCAGAAAGCATATCTTAAAGCTTCCTGAAAAGTGCACACAGTCAACAGTTTAATTTTATTGTTTTTATGGGGTTTAATTTAACACATTTCTCATAAAATCCTTACTAATTTAATGGAAGTCTTGTAAAAAATGTAGATCAGTAAGAGGATCTTTTAGAATTCAAAAACATTAGATGCAGTTTTAAAAACCAGCATGCTGCACCAAAGTAACTGCAGATTTAGTCATTTGACTTGCTCCTACTTGGCTAGTGGAAAGAGAAGAAAAGGACTCCGTTTTAAAACAAGAAAACGGACATGGATTATAGCTCTTCATTTTAAGAAATAGATAACTTTATATATACATATATAATATATATACATTATGAAGCTAAAGAAAAAAAACAATTATAAACTCGGCTAAAGTTACTCAAGCATAAGCATGAGCAGGTTCAAGTGCGTTAGGTTGAGAAAACGTGATAATGGAAGAATCATCATCAGCCAGTCATTCATGAGCCCAAGAGTCATGTTATTCGACCATGTTACTGTAACTCTACACATTTTCACCCTACTTTTCTCTATTCCTCGTGAGCCCCTCTCTGATGCAACAGCAGCTTTTGTGTTTTCATTGTGTAATGAGAAATGAAGTTTACATTTTTTTGTCATGATGACCATGACTGCATTTTAAAAACTTTAAAACTGGTTGGTAGTTGGTGTGTGTTTGCTCTCCTGACACAGAGAAAGAATGAACGGAATATGCACACCATAAAAATCTGCAAGAAGAATAAAAACATCGACGAACAAACAGGAAGGTAAGAACATGACCGGACACACTGTTGAAGTAAAGACAGAATACAAAATATCAAACTCCAACAAGCTTTTTTAGCCATTGAAAGCATTTTTGCGTATTTGTATGCTCATGTTAAGGATGAATGCAGGTTTTTGCGGATAAGCTTTGCATACATATATATTTCTCAACACAAAACGTGCACAAGGGCGTATAATGTAATAAGAGGAAATTATGCATTAAAAGACTTACAAACTTACTTAAAATGTTAATGAGTAGGATAATGTACATGTTTGTATTTTTATAAATGCGCATGCAGAAATATATACTCAATATATGTATAGCACTCAACAACAACATGTTCCACAGATTTGTACTCTACTGAAGAAATGCACATAATTTGTAATTTGATTATACATTTTTACAATTAATGATATACATTACAATAACACGTATGTACGACATGTTTCGACTTGTACTACTGCCATACTAGATATAATGCAAATAAAATGCATACTTGTACAGCATTTTTAAGGTTTACAAAGTTTGTAATTGCAACTTTGTGATACTATATTACTAGTGCAGTTATGTCAATATATATGACAATGACAATGCAAGGGATGAAACATCCAACCTTCAACATGCCGGGGAAAAAGGGATGAACAAAAGACGTGAGTTCCTCCATATGATTATGTGTTGTCTGTGATCATTTTTATCAATAAAAATTCCTCTTTTCAACTTCTATTACTAATATTACAAAGTAAATTCCCAAGGCAGTAACTTCAACTTCAACACTTGTACATCTTGTAATATTCATTGCATAAAAAAGCTATTATTGCTTCTACCGCCACCACCACCGCAAATGCTAGAAACCTAGTCATCAAATCGGAATAATCATTGCAATCATAATGTTTAACGAGAGTCACAAGTCAAAATCCCAGGAGCAGTTTTCAAGTGTCGGTCTCTCGGTCGGTAGGTAAAATCATTAAATTGGTATTCTCATCGTTGAAACATATGAATACACTTATGCAGATACATATATACTGCATATATACAACAAGAGGATTCTCTGATCTAATCTTGTGTGATAACTTCGCTTTTTTCCTTTAGTTATCATCATAATATTGACTGTATATGTTGAAACTCTTGTCATGAGTTGAAATAATAATGATGATTATAATATAATTTCACACAACTATGGGCTTGTTGCTCTCCTGTGTCTACAGTCTACACACCTTCGCTGTCCATCCAAAGATAGATAGCTCCATATATTTTAAACATTTGTATATACGGACATGTATGTCGATATGTGAGTAAAGCACAGCCATTCGCCATCGATCTCTCGAGGGAAAAAAATGTTGAAGAGTTAAAGTCAAGGGAAACTCAGAGTCCGGAAAATTGCATATATACGTACATAGACTAGAAACCAGTCAACCACGTTTTTTTCATACACGTCTCAATGAGCAAGAAGACTGTATCACACGTTTTAAAACGTCCTCCGGGTATGTGAAGCAAGTTTATGATGGGAACACAAAGTTGAATAATGACTCTAGTGACATAAAGAAAGAGAGACGTGATGTGAGCCTGTAATATAAATTCCGAAACCTGTCAAGCAAACTCTTTGAAAATTTATAATGCTAATGCAATGCTTAATTACTTTTCTTTCAAAAAAAAACTTTTATTGTATTTGTACTTAAGTTACTTTGTATTGTGCCAAGTGAAAACTTTAATTAGGTTACGGGTGCGGTGACTGCCGGAATTAAGGGATGCAGCTCGGATTTTTTCTCCTAGTTTCTTCACTTATATATAATTCATGTGATTGAAACACAATGTAAATCCCATTTTTTCCTCCCTAAAAGATGATAAAGCATACAATAACAAAGTATTTTATTCCTTCTTTTACCCTGTCAGTCTGGTACTTGCCACTTGCTGATGTTTGTTTCCTACCCGCTGCTATTATGACTAAAACCTTGTACTCAAGCGTGGCGTATTCAATAAAGTTTGCAATCAGTTATACTTTTCTCTGTGTAACTCCCGATGATACAAGATCTTGTCGTGGTGTATTTACTTAATGTGCCTTTGTTTCTAACTAGCTCTTGCGACTTTTTATAAGAAATTGTATTTAATAGCAGTAATTAAAAATTTACCTGTATCAAGCTCAGCAATTGGAAAATGTAAGGGATCTCCGGAAACAACGAGTTAATAATCCACTGTGCATTAAGCAATAAATTGGATCATGTCGATGTGAACTTAAATTACAAACAATTGACATATTTTCTGATTATCGGAATGTATAAACTATAAAATGAATTGCAAGCCTATCTATATCATTTTTTACTTTCAAATATAATGAAATAATGTTTGTTCGGAGAGAATAGTACTTCCTCCCTGTAGCGGTGTAATAAAAATCGTGTCTTTTCAGACTTGTATTACTGACGTTCTATATAATTCATTATCATATCGTAGCTAATTTTCTGTTATGTACCGCGTCTAGCTAGACAATTTTTAACGTAAAATATTAACAAGGATTTGGAAAACGGGGTAAACATGGATTACAATTATTTTACACTATTCGAGGTTTTAAAATTAGCTAAAACATCACGACCACAGCATTAAAATATTTTTATCTTTTGAGCAAAACACTAACTCATGCAGTAGTTAGTAGTTAGTTCAATCCTCAATGTCCAAAACATTTTCAAGTGAACAGAACAAAAGATGGGTACATGCATGAGATTTTACGATAACAATGGGATTAGCGAGTTCGTAATAATTTGGTACCGTTGTTCTGTGCAATTAAGTAAAGAGAGGACACACACACATTAGCAATCTTTCCACTGTAATGCAGTTGGTGAAGATCATTCATTCAACGCAAGGCTGAAGAATTATCCTAG
The DNA here is from genome assembly GCA_036850725.1 of Orchesella villosa. NCBI lineage: Eukaryota > Metazoa > Arthropoda > Collembola > Entomobryomorpha > Orchesellidae > Orchesella > Orchesella villosa. Next base: position 8,987 of record JAANSM010000296.1, on the reverse strand, counting down.
AAATAAGACGCAAGAAGAATTTAAGAATGTTTAACGTTTTGTAAGAAACAAACATCGTGTCTTCACAAATGCATTTTGTAAGTATTTAAAGCAATGTACATGTAATTACAGCTGCATTCCATTCCCCCAAATTATATCCATTTAAAAATGCATAAAACCCAGCAGCATAGAACATTATAGAAACAATTCATAATATAATGAACTCGGAATCTTACTAGGAGTTTTTCAAAGAATGAAATATCGTATTGTTTTTTTGCCAAGATCTTTGACTAGCATAAATCACGTTTAGTAAGGTAGCTTTTTTCTTTAATTTCATTAGGAAAAGAAGGATTTAACTTAAAACTTAAAACATCAAGCTTTAAAAACAAAGTGAGGAATCTGCAAATTATAAGAGCTGTGAAAAATTACATTTCAATTCTAATTCCGCTAGTGCATCATCCTTAATCTTGTATGACAATGTGAGACACTTCTTTCTCTACCAAGTTTAAAGTCTTGTCCATCAACGTCAACCGACGTTCTACACGTAATTTTGTTTAAAGTGGTTTAAAAATTTGATGGTGAATTATAACAGCGGCACTTGACACATGTCAAATACGTACAGGAGAGGATTATTGTTGTGAATGTGTTCCAACGTTTTCATAAAAAAATAAACTTAAAAGCATAATTTCAAAGTTGTCTTTTAAAGCATAATGCTGCTTGAAACTGGCACATATTGTGCACTATACTACTTGAAGTAAGAAAACAGTTTAAGCTGATATAGCTGAATGGTAAATAGGTTTAGCTGAGCTAGAATGCTTTTTATCAAGTTCCTATTTTTACTACAAGTGAAGTGTTACTACTAAAGTTACTACGTGTTCATGAAATTCTTTGTAGATTTTTGAACAATTTATTATGGTTTCTTTCAAGAATAATAGGTGTACGACCTGGTGGTGGTATGGCTATGTGAAGTGTGTCACTTAGCCCTTTTGCATTGGCATTGCCATTCACTAATTCATGCACATTGTAATCATTGTATCTTAATGCACACGAATACAACAATATATATACATACAAAACAGAATATGAGATGAAAAAAATTGTCGGACGGAACATTGAATGCTTACAACCACACTTTCGTGAGTAAATACATTACTGGTGATGGTAGTGTAAGTATATAGTATATACTATCTAAATTCGGCAAAAAACGAGCACATTTTTGTAATGAAAATAAACAGACTTCATTGAGCTAATGCTAAAGATGATGGTGCTTCAGGGTATAAAAAAAATGTTTTTATGTACCACAAGATCATCTTTTTTTGCATCACACTATTCTACTTTCAAACCGAATGCCATCATGCGAATGTTGAGACTCCGATAAAGAAATGCAAAAGTAATAGTATCACCGTGACGTGACATCGGGAAGAAAAAATATGCCATGTATGCGAAAAAGATGTTTACGGTCAAGTCTAGAGGGATAATCGGCTATTCAGCAAATTCTAGGTTCGTGCAACGAAATATAACCAAATTTATGATCCATAAATATGTCGTTGCCGAGCATGGACCAGAAATTCTGGGTTAATGTATATTACACAACATAAATCTGTCACAAGTAGATTTATTTGTTCTACATTTTTAAGTACGTATGAAATATTCCAAATTTGAGCTGTTCAATGCTTAAAAATTGACTACGGAATGAAATGCAAAAGCATACCTTTCCAATTCGGTGATCACTTCCAGCCATTCCGTTTTAGAACTCGAATGAAACAAGTGGTCATATCGCCCTGTCACCAACTTCTTCCAGGAACCTTTTGCTACTACTCACCAATAAAACATTAATCACATTCACTGTATAGGTTCCGTAGACGCTACTAATTAAAGCTGTCCTTTTTGTACTTGATGTACTTAAGTTAAATTAGTTTAGCAACATCTCCTACTCACTTTCGTTCTTTTGCAACTCATACCACACGGCGCACATAACAATAACATGGAGAAATGAGCTCCCTTCAAAAAATTTCATTTTTAGGATTGTTCAAGCTGGTTCATTTGTATGAAAACCAAAGTGTATACACCGCCATCGACGCAGAAGACTTCTGCAACACTTGTCAAAAAAACAACTGTCAATTTTTAGGGAAATATATAATAATGATAACAATAATGAAAAGTTATTTTCCACTAGGATGAACGTGCAACTAGCAAAACTGTACACAGAATCCACATTACATATAGACGATGATGGGGTTAGAGTAAGGAAGGAGAAAAAACAGTAGGCATTAGCAAAGATAATAACAGCTTTAGAGCTGCGTCTTTCAGATGAGTCTGCGTTATATGATGATACAGCTACGGCTACACGACTTTGGATACGATACCAAAGAAGAGTTTTTCCGCAAAACGAACCATCTACGAATTCAAGGGCGAGTGCGATGCGATGGCAAAGCTTTCAGAGTAAATATCGTAACGTTTCTTAGCGTAATAATCTAACACACAAAACCACTAGTACTGGTGACTGGGGAAAGAGTTAGAACTCTTTCAAGAGCAGCAGCAAACTTCTTCCGTCCGTGTACGGATTCAACAACGGTTGCCTCACAAATGCATCATTTTCATGGCAAGCCCAGTGAAGTTATATGAACCATGAGAATACTGACTGGCGGTGGTTGGTGGTGGTGACGATGATGATGATTGTGAGGAATGGGGATGATTCGTACAAATTCAAAAAATCTCACATATACACACCATACACAACTCTATACACGCATTCTACTATTACACGGGAGTATTAAAAATGGTTTAAACAAGAAGATTCAAACGTAACACCTTTATTTTATACCTGGCACGAGTTTCAAGGGATTATATGTTAGTAACATATCTAACATAACGAACTTGGATTAATTTACATCAATATTTTAAATACTTACACATGCTAAATACTATATGAGCCTTACGTACATATTTTTACTGTATGTTATGGTATGAACGATTTTATACCGAAATAAAACTATATAGATAGACACATAAGTATATCTTAAGTACGGATACGGAACGGAGAATTCTGTAAAATGTAATGTAAGAAAACACACGTTATTATAAACTAGAGTACGACTATTCATTTCAAATCCCATCAATTGCACAACCAACCTACTGTAAGAAAGCAGAAAACACTATACCTACAGACACTGCACATGGTATCATATATACACGAGTGCAATTTTTAAAGTACAGGGCCAGCAACCGAGAGGTATAGAGCAAGGTAAAGGTTTATCCGATGAAAGAATGAAATGATGATAATAACGATAATACCCCGTTACCTACCTTGGCATTGCTCTCCCCTTGTCTACTTACCTTTTTAAAGTTAAAGTTAACATACAAAACTTGGATAGATTTTAATAGCTTTGATGATGTACTCTATTGTTACTTCACCATCATTCATCACTCATCATCAGAACAGAGCATCGTGCAATAACACACACACACTATTGCACGTAAACTAAAGGCAAAATGCAATGCGAATAACATAACGTCTCACCTCATGTGCGTTTCGCGATTTCATTACATATCATGGTGAAAAACATATATGGGAGCATTTTTACCTGATGGTAACAATTACGCGAACTTTGCGTCTTTCAAAAGAAGGCCTGAAGCGTCAGTTTTCTTTCATATATATGTGCTTTTTCTTGAGATTCCTTTCCTCCTCCTGTAATAGTAATAAGTACGTGTGAATGTAAAATAATGCGTAGCCAACCAAGCCATCCATCCTCTTTTTTGCATGCTCAAACGACGATGGTTTGAAACAGACGTGAGTGTAACAAACAATAAAAATAACAGTAGTGAGTATAATGTCAGCAAGTACCACTTTGCCAGCATGTTCATTGTTGTAAACGAGTGTTTTATTTATTTTATTTTATTTTAACAATATGACATTATGATGAGGATGGGGAATAGGAATTGTTGCAAGTTGCTTTTTCGGCCACTTCGTGGAATAACATTGATATCACATAGATGCATTGTTGTTTACTTTTTCGTGATATACAAATACAATGTAGAACAGGTAACATGAAGCTTCGGATATATGCTTCCTTTTCGCATTTTTAGGGTTTACTTTTTTTGCATTGTAAGTTTGGTTAGTCGGTAGTTGATGTCCGTTCATACGTTTGTCACTGTCAGTAGATCATATTCCAAATTAAACATCCGACACCGCAAGTCTTTCTCCCCCATTGTGAATCGTAATTTGCTACAAAACGGGACCGACACGCATTTTCAGCTCCCAGCTAGTCTATGATACACTATAGCATAGCAGGGATGTCGGAGGAACAATTATGTCAAATTGCAAATATGTTGAAATTAATTGCAGTTAGAATTTTAGCAACTAGTGCATTACGTTTTGTGTTTTAATGTCGAATCCCCGGGTCTTACAAGCGCTGCACTTAAAATGTAGAAGGGATCTTAAAATATGCGTTTACAAATTGATGAACCTCATTATTTTTCTCATGCCATATAAAATAAATTGAAGCATCAACCTTAATTTGAAGAAAATTGCTTATCACTTTATCATTTATCCCATGAATTTTTGAACCCCTTCAGTAATCATCAAAATATGCACTTTTGACTTCACAGAAAGTATTTTGCATAGAAAACGAGAGCACGAGATTTTGCGTACCCGATTAAATAGGATAGGATAAAACAATATCGTATGTTTGATTTGAGTATGATGCAGATGCACGCTTGTTCACATAATAAATTATAAATAAACCAGACATTAAATTATTATAATGAGCATACAGAAGAGCTAAGAATGCGTAACCATTATTAAGAGTTGGCTGTGTGAACGTAAAGCTTTCACAATGGTTACTTTTGCTAGGTTTCAAAGCTTTCCTTGAAGTGTATGGTGAAATGAGGTTGCCGAAAACAAACGTCCCAGTTTCAGAAACAATGATTGTGATGATATCCTAATAAAAAGCGAAGTAAAAAGCTGATTATGATAAAAAGACTTATGTTTTCATTATTCATTTTCTCAGCTAAATTTCTGAGTATCAGAGAAATGGCATGGCACACAGAAGATAATCAAGGATTGAGGTCTTACTTCACTTACACGATAATCAGTATATGGTATCAATGATGAAAAAGGGAGTGTGAAATGTAACACACAAGTATATGAACGTATATATTATAAGCTCATCATTTCTTACCGAAGAAAGTTGGCATTGATGTTGAAGATGAATGGGTGAGCACAATGATACCCTTTCTAGGACTTGAGTTCCCGTCTCTGTGTTAGTTCCCATACTCATTTGCATCTCGCTTGACTCGCGTCAATTACACGAGATGAACGTGAAATGTGTACACACATGTTAATAAAATGCACGATTTGATATTTCTTTCTTATGCATTTATCCCCGACAGCCTTGTTGTGTTCATTTGCATTTTACATGTGGTTGGTCCTCGATCAGCACACATCAATATACGACAATGACATTGACAATGAAAACCAAGTCAATTGCATCACGAAATGATGTTGCTGAAATGAGTTTTCTCACATCACATCACATCATCAGCCTCTTAGTAACTTTTATACAAGACCGGACAATAATAAAAAGTGTTTTTACCCTTTAGAAACACACAGGATTTACAGATCAAGAGAGGAGGCTCGTTTCGTAGTAGATTCGTGAGATGAATGTTTTTTCTTCTTTTGTGGCATTATCCGCATCAAACTACAATTTCATTACATCCGTCATCCGTCACTTATCAAATGAAATAAAATGAAGAGCGTAAAAAGGAAAAGGAGAACGCACTGGTCCACTTTACTTGCACAATGACAATTTTCTTTGCTAGTTGGTGGATAAACTACGGAAATGTCAATTGGAAGCGCTTAATTAAAGATACTTTGAGTGTTTGTATATATAGGAGTACATTGTCTGCTCAATCAAATCAACTTATTTAACTATGTTACGTTGATTATACTAGATATATGTAGGCTAAGGAGGAGTGAAAATAGCAATGCCCCTTTTCAGTTGATAAACGGTGTAAATAAACTTGGATGAGGGAGATTTCATAAGGGAACGTTGCGTCTAGCACCTATTAACACTAAATACTTTGATGACCTAGACATAGACCCCAAAACATACATAATTATACCTACATTTTATACCGCTCATATTTTCGTCTTAAATTGACACAAACATTATGTACTAACGACAAACTTTTCATTGTTGTTTGCTTTTCTAACGAACAATGGGTACATTTACGTTATGAAGTTAAAAGAAAAAGTATTACAGTGGCAAATAATAAATATCTGTAGCAGTCAACAGCAGCGAACGATATGATGATGATAAAATGGGAATTTTAGGTACAAAGCATGTAAGTTTCATTTTTTATGCATTTTAATATCCGGTTAAATAAGAAATTTCGAACGGACATGCAGCATAGTACTCCCGATACAACCCACACGCCTGTTTCCTGTTCTGTGCTACGCTGCGGTAACTTTGTTGTATTTAGAAAATTGCTAATTTTTATTGCGTTTATATGATGCCATGCATATTACGGAGTGACTAAATCTGTCATCCGTATTCCGTACTGCCTTATGTACTTTTTTGTAAAGCACATCTTGTGACAAGAGCGTAAGCATATCTATTTATCATGTTTACTGAAGATTGCTTAATTGGTTTCTTCAGAGAGGAATTTCGTTCGTCTTTTTATACAAGTAAAACCAAAGCTAATTTTCAGGGAGACTTAATTTCAAAGACATCTACTACAATGATATAAAAGTGCGGATATTAGACTTGGAATACAAAGTATACATTATTGTAAACATTTTTTTGTGGGGTAATGTACGATCAGTACTAATATCATCATTTATTTTGGCACATGAATTTCTTTGAAATGTCCTGTTTTCCAGATTTATGCTGCTATGCTAGCACCAATAACACAAGGGCTTACTTCGCAGTTGTCATTAAGGTTTTTAAACTGATTACGAGACAGCAATCGGTAACTGTTCCCTTCTTTCTCTTATTGTTAGTTTCAAAAGATGTTCTGCTGTGACTGTGGCAAACAAAAGCTAATGTACACAGGGAACCGATGATGATGACAATCCGTTACATACCTACTGAACCACAAGAAAACAAGAATTCATCAAAATTGATGATATATATTGTTTGGTTAATGCGGTCCTTTTTGTACCCATCCTCTAAGAAAATCATTGATTCCACGGATGAAGATGATTTTTTATAAAAACGTAATGTTAAAGATGGGATGTTTAGTTTCATGAAACGAACCGTGAATGAGTCGGGGAATTTTCATCATCTTTTTTTCAAGCTCGATCATAACATGCAGACAATTTTTTATACTCGTTAGTAAGTACCTACACATACAATAATATGATATATGTGAATGTGAGTAGAAAAAAATATTAGTCTCAGTCGGTTCACACAATCTGATCGCAATGAGACGTCGGAGTATTGAATGAAAGCTTTTGTCAAGCAGAAACTGGTTCTTCTTCTTCAGTCTTCTTGGCATGGAAATCCAGTGAAGCGTGACCGGGCAGTACTAAATGTACACTCTTGTATTCATTTTTTTGTACAGATTCGGTATTTACTGAATGCGTGCTCAATGGACCACATGTCAAGTTTGTTTTTATTTACCTAATTAACTTGTTTAACATGCCAAAACAAGTGAATAAAATTGACGAGGCAAGGTAAATAGTTGTACATTGTACATATACTCAAATGAATGTGTAAATGTAGCATCAAATTTTGAGAAGTTGGACCAGACTTTAAATTACCTACATATATAAATGGGAGAGCTTTATTCAGCGTTGAGTGAAAGCGGAAGACGGACGAGTACCTAAATGCATAAGAAGCAAGCACTAAAATTTTGCATAATGCCTCAACAACCTTACTTAAGTAGTTTAAGCACCATATGACATAATTGTTAATAAAAAACGAAGGTAACTCTTTAAATTTTCGTTTTCACATTATTAATTTTCCGTACCCTTGCGAGGAAAGAACATTTAAATTGCACTGTTTTATTAACAAATTGTTTCTCTTCGTAAAGTTGCAAGATTACAAACACGAATGTACATACTTCTACCAATTGTTATTTTTACAATAACGAATACTTAATTCAACCTTTTCATGATGTTTGATGTTGATAATAAGTACAGCTATAAAGTATTATGCTCCGATACTTGGTTTGGTTAATAAGAAAAGGAAAACAATGGGGTACTAAAAATGAATTAAAATATCTATATATAACTACAACCGAAAAATTCAATACATTTTTTTAAAAAGACTAGTATGGTTTATAACTGCAATAAATAAATTATAACACTCTTAAGTCTTAGGCTTCGGGTGAAACTCGGATGAGATAAATGTTAAGTTGAAGGGTTTATAAATGATTTACATCAGACATCAAAACACAATTAAGGCACTGGTAACTTTGGCTTATAAACACGATTTTACTCCTCCAACTTCTATATTCCCACTTTACCCCGGCAATACTACTCTCGTAAACTTTCATTTCATTGCCGTCAATGTACATTTGTATACAAACATGTGTGCGCTCTTCTTACTCTTTACGGTATGATGGGTCTCATACTTTACGAAATTCGATCCAGAAACGTCAAAAATGTAAAATGGCACAAGGAGAATGAGATGAAAATGATGCAAAGGAAGTATTGAGAATAATGCAAGTGAAATGGTGTATGTATTCATCAAAATCTCCAGCCAAAATTCCCTGAGAAGATGAGAAGAAATGTAACTACGCGCGTGTGCCATATGATAAGTACAAAGAGCCAACACCACTGGAAGCAATCAGTAAGAAAGTAGACCACCATGTCATGTAACCAAAGATGCCTCGAAACACCGTTGCATTGAACACCTAAAAATTAGTAAAAAAATCTTAGCAAAACTAAACTACATAGATACCAAAGAATTTGCATCGTTCGTTGCTTTGGGTTTTGTTTGCTCTGTCCGTGTAGAGAAGAAGTTCCACTTACCTAAATTTTGAAATCCTGACTTTGGGAC
>JAANSM010000295.1:0-32744 GCA_036850725.1 Orchesella villosa | reverse complement strand
TTGCGTTGATATGATCAAATTACTTGGGTTATTAAGGAGGCACGTTCATTGCGTTTTTACTCATTACGCCATTGTTTTTTCCTACTCCAAAAGAAAACTCTAATATCAATCATTAATATACACACATAATGCAATCCGATATCACATGTCATATATCAAAATAAGCTTTTATATATACTTACTATATAGCTATAATTGTAGGTACAAATGAATATTGTAATAGAAAGCTGCCATGAAAATAAAGGAAAATGTTTGGTTTGCGTGTGGTATTTGGTATATATACTCTCTAGTGAGTGCTCTCTCTCGTACTCTTTTGCTAATCCCTATTTTTTTTCTTAGCCAACATTTTTATGCATGCAAATCACCCGTCTCTCTCCTCATTCACTGTTACTCTCTGTTACTATATGCATATATCAGTGTGGTACGCACAAAAAACATTCACTTTTATTGCCACTAACTGAAAGCTGAAAACTGACTAGCTAGACTCTAGAGTTTTTTGTCTTAATACATCTACCTCTCCAATACAATATGCTAATTTTCATGTTTTTGTCGTAAAAGGATATATGATAGATCTATGTACCTGCTGAACTGATATACCCAAAGCCAAATAAGCCAAAGCCAAGCCAGTTAAAAGAAAGGGAGCCCATATCAATATGCAATATGCATGCAGGTACATTAGTATATTTTGGGTAGATGTAAAATATGTACATGTGCACACACACCATTCATTTATAAACGTAAATACGTGGATGGGGAGAATGAGTGTGGGGGTAGAGATAAAGGTTCATGACCCACTACTCTCGAATTCAAGTATGCATTATTAATGCCTCAACAACTGTACCTGGCTTTTTGGCTTGGTCTTGTTGAGACATTGCATTGCACCAAGTCCAAGTAAGCAAATATGTATATACGCATATATAAACCCTCTTTTGCTTCTACTTTTGTGTGTAATATTGGCTATTAAATGGGCACCATGGATCTGGTCTGGATATTTTCTTCTTCTTCTGCTTCTTCCTTGTTTCAGGAGCATCGAGCACCAGCGTGGAGCAGACTAGACTGCAATAAAATTTGAGTACTGCTAGTGCTAAAGCTAGTGCTTGTACATCTCTCTCTCTGAAATTGCAAGTCAAGTCCAGTCCAGTCTGCTTCAGTTCGTTTTAGTTACACACAAAAGTATATTCTCCAGGCCAGGATCAACTTTACATGAATGAACATTGAATTTTATGGGCGACCGTATTATTATTATTCCTCCTCTTTCTTTCATCTTTACGCTTTCCAAGTTTAAAGTAAAAAAGGAGAGCGACCCAATGATGCGGGTGCAGTCTTTAGTCTTTCCCTTTATGAAAAGTTTGGATGGGAAATGAAAATAAAAGGAAAGTTTTCAAACTCGTTTTTGGTTCTTCCAGTTATTGTTACTCTTTGTTGCTTTTTGGTTTCGTAACTTGATCGGCTTCCGCATTGGGAGGAGGGATCACTGCAATTTTATGCAGCTTCAAGTTTTAAATTTCCAATACGATGGGTTTCACAATTCACAATCCGAATCGGAGCATGGGAATAAAACAAGAGGAAATAAGTAGGGAAGAGTTCTGAACATCGTTATAAAACATTAATAAATTGTTCATATTATTCATTCAGATCCGAATAAAAAAAGAGAGTTTGCTTTAAGGATTCAATGGGCATTTGGGCATACATGTTTTAATTAAAATGCGAATTTTTTCTCAATGTAAACTCTACTCTCCAACTCTGCACCCTACTTCCCTACAGCCATTATTACATTACACAATAGAGTTTAGCTAAAGAGAGAGAAAAGAGGGACAGCTTCAGCAGGAGTTGCAGTTGTTGCCTCGTTGGTTTGGTTTTGGTTGTAACACAAGTTCCCCTCATTACTCAAACGAAACGCGTGTACATTTGTGCATACACGGCAAGGCAAGACCAACAACAAATGTTGAAACTTGAAAGCATTCAATGTGCACTATTGACTATGTACATTCCCTTCTTTCTATATATGTTCAAATATAGAAGGCAAATTGGATGATTACTAGTTTCCAGGCTTCACTCTTGTCCAGTGAAAAAAAAGCTAGTAGCTATAACTCGACTCAACCAAATGAAAAATATCAACAAAGAGGTTCCACTCTTGTACAATACAAATACAAAGTACAATGTGTTTAGTGATTTTACTTTCATGTTCTCATATAAGGGAGCTTTTAAACCATGATACTTATTTTGCATTTCAATTCAAACGATTCAAACACACACTTGATAATGTGGGTTCGGTATTAGATTTGTTAGATATAGAAAACCCTTTTTAAAAAATCATGTTCAAACTCATGTTCAATTTTTTGTTTAGAACATTAACCAGACCATACCACCAAAGCAAAAGAGTGTGCCTACTTTAGTTCGTTCGTTTAATGCATGCAATATGCAATGCTGTTGGCATGTTGGTTGCTGCGAGTTGCGATGATATTACTATTATACTTTTTGATTTAACCATTTTTTTTCTCTCGAGCAAGAGTAGCAGCACATTATATAACTCCAGTGAAGAAAGACAAATTGTACTTTGTATGTGTGTGTGTAAGTAACCCCACTGCGAACATACAATTAGTTTATCATTTAATATAAAAAATGGGCTCTTTGATCTAAAAAGGTCTCCAGTTATTGAGCTCAACNTTAGTTTATCATTTAATATAAAAAATGGGCTCTTTGATCTAAAAAGGTCTCCAGTTATTGAGCTCAACTCAACTTCTCTCTCCTTCACCACGCTTTTTGATTCTGATTCGGATGCGTCAATGAGCGTACTTTTGATGTCGATGTCGATGTGACTGTGAGGATGATGTGATGTGTGATGATGATGACGATGAATTTCTGTTTTATACTTGCTCCTCTTTTCCCTATTGTATTGTGTTGGAGTTGGAGTGGCTCTAATTCGATTCGATCGACTAATTTCTTCATGACCACTATCAACTATATTATACTGCACTGCATTTTTTTTCCTTGTGTGCTCGTGTGCTCCTTCCTCGCTAATAAAACAAGCGGCTGCTATTCTGGCAAGAGTACTGCTGTGAATTAATGAATGGAAAAGACTGTGGAGGATGCAGCGTGCAGTTTTTCCCGTTACAAAATATATTATACAAGGACAGCCAGAGAGAACATTATTTCTGTATTACTTTTTCCTCTCTCTCCCCGTCGCCCCTTTGCTTGTGTTTTTTTCTCTCTCTCGTTTTCACGAGACTTGGAACTTGGAGAGAAACATTATTTGCTGCTGATGCTGACTCAACTTTTTCCGTGACGGTCGCATAGTAAGCAGAAAGTAGTATAGTGTAGCTCTATGCAGTTTTGAGAATTGGAGAGAGAGAGGAAAGTCTGTCCAAGACAACAACAAAATGCATCTGTGAAAGAGATTTCTGCAGACTCAAGTGCCATAAAACAAGAGGAACACAAGCACACAGAATAACTTAGGGCAGCCAGACCAGACCAGACCTAAGAAGAGAGAGAGAGAGAGTCTCTGTAGCTTACATAAGTAATACAATCACAATCACCAGCTGCTCCACTTCCATTCCAGTGGTATGGCATGGTGTGTGTGTGTGTACTACGGTGTCCAGGCTAAAATGTACATTATATTAGAAGGAGAATGCATATGTGCATATTATGTCCATATGCAACACTTTCCGAAGCAAATGAGTAGTGCGTTGAATGTTGAATTGAATGGATCATTTAGGCACAGCAAGAGTCTGAATGTGTACGTGGAAATTTTGTGTGTGTCATAGTCATCATGTCATTCACTTTCTTGCTTGCTTTGCTCCTACCTAATATAATAATATAATGGATTATGTTTTGCTTATACTTAAGCTTTCCCGTTTTATTTCTCTTGCTCCCTTCCGCTTTGCATTTTATTGGTGTCTCTTTTCCTGCCAAAAAACATTGGATTTGCCTTTCCCTGTTGTTTCGTTCGTGTATTTGTAGTTATGTCCCTATTATACACTCGCAACGTATAAATATTATAATGACAAAAATACTCTCATGCCATCAACAATTTCTCATAGGGTTTTCCTTATGTTATGTCATTCATGGAATGAAATCAATAACAATGGCTCAAATGAAGTAGTAAGGTGAGGTTGGACAGGAGTAAGAAATCCAGAATATTGACAATCGAACATCATTAGATTCTGTAATTAGTACCACATACCGTAAATACTATACAATGTACGGCGGAAGCATATAGAGAATCTATTATACAACAATTTTTTTTAGCCTTACATAATATGAAATTTGGCGTCCCTGTTGCTACATCCAAAGCCCAAAATATCCGAGTTGGATATTGATTAGAAATAATTTTGCGATGCGATGGAACAAGAATTATTAAGGAAGACTGTAATGCTGGGTGACTAATCCAAAAGCCAGGCTAAACAGCACAAAATATCCAAACTTAATCGTGAGCTTGTCCAGTCCAGCAGCGATATGGAGGAGACTAGGAACAGCAGCAGAGCCGGCTTTGGCTTCACTCCACACACATGATTCCTTGAAAATGTGCCAGCTTTTCAGTTTATACTTATATATGCCAAGATATTTGTGTCTAAGTATATCCTTTCTGATAGAATGTAGTGAAATAACCACTGATGTGAGAGGAAAAAGACATTGAGTCTCTCTAAACACAATCGGCAATCGTACCCAGTTTGTGTATTCGTTCGATTATTCAATGGAGAAGAAAGTGAAGAGTGAAGAAGCGACGACGACACGAGGAAAGAGGGATAGGGAACAAGCAATAATATGCAGGGCAATCATAGTTTAGATGGAAATGGAAATATGTACTTCCTTATGCTTTGCTTTTTGGACAATTCAACGTTGGTTCAGTGCCTTCTGCTTTTACTCATTACTTTTCGCCCCCTAATCATAATAATGGTAATAATATCTAGCCACATTACTCACACTTCAGTCAACTGACACTGGACTGAATATGTACGAGCGGGTTCAATGTGAACTTGTGCTCTAATGTTACGGAACTGTCTAACACTTTTGCTGCTGTTTAGCAGTTAAGGGAATAATGTTCATATATAAGTACAAATTCTTCTACTAATCTCACTAGGTATATCTTGATGAATTTAATTTTTTAGTCAGCATTAGGAAACATTAATTGTTTTTGAAACTCTGATACAGATGATGCGATGACGACCTATGATGAACAAGAAGTAATTTCGATTTTAAACAAATTGATTAAACGTGCAAGCTAAGCAATATTTATACCATGTGTTTGTTTCAAGCCAAAAATATTGCATTTATATTTACTACGAAGAAACGTAAACAGCCAGCAACAAATTCTAAATTAAACTAGTTAAACAAACGGTCAATATTAAAACTGGTGAAGATTATGTCATACTCATACACAGAAGTATATCAGAAGTGAACTTTAATCTTTAATTATAATTAAGAATTTATAACCAAATCGGACAAATCACGACGTCAAAATCTAAAAATTGCTCATTACATTTTCTCTTTAAAAACGTCGAAGCCTCAAGCACACTGATCTGAACACCTATCATTTAAATCAAAATCAGTTGTAATATTTAGCTACGTAAAAGTTGCACTTAAAGTGAGATGATAATATATAACAAAAAAACATTAGTTTTCAGTTTACTGTTGATCTCACCGTTTTTTCAAAGTACGATCTATATTTAGTAGTCGAACTTGTAAATGTACCACTACCGTCGTTTAAAATTGCACAAGTCCATTACTATTCCACATTTTATTACAATGCCCCAAACAGGCTTTTGCCTTTTTTGCTACTGCTGGTACACATCTCATTTGACACTTCAAACTCAAACTGAACATAAGAATTTGAATTACAGCTACCTTGAAATATTCCAAAATATATCCCAAGTTGCTAAACAACTAATCTGTTCGGAATACATAATATGATTCGCTGCAGCATTAAATGCAGGTCGTTAAACCTTACCATTTATCACAGCCACAGAAAACATGCGTTCTTTTAAAATCCCCAATGATCATCTTTACCGAACGCCCATTACATTATCTATCGGCTTTCTTAGCCCATCATCATCCTATCATGATGATTTCAACAATCATTATTGTCTTATCAAGAAACAAGGCATGAGTTGAGATTAGCATTCCTTCCAAACTGCACATAACTATGAAAGTCTAGCGATAAGAAAAACTGCATTTAAGATACGACCGAACCCTATATGGCATGGCGGTTCCCTCTGTAAAACAGGGCACACCAGGCAATTTGTACTTGTATATAATGCTCCTGGTTGGCAATGCGATGGCGGATATCATTAAGGTCATCCGACTAATAACACATTACATATATGTACCTACCAACCCACTCAACTATAAGTTTATCCATATTCCTCTTCAATATTATGCAAAAAACATAGTCCCAAAGCATGGCTATTAGTGGCATCATGTTTTTTCTCGACAAGAAAAATAAAAGAGGAGTCAGAGGGAACAAGATGAAAGGCGAATTACACTAGACGTTCCCAACGGGAAAGCAAGAAGAAAAAGACGTTATGTTGAGTCGAGTTCCTATACACACACACAAAATGTTATGTTATGTCATATATAAAGTTATATACTGTGCACTCTCATGAAACGTCCTCAATGGCTCACTAATGTCTTGAGCCATCCAGCCATTGAAGCAGAATATTATTACTATTATTCTCAACAGACAGTGTGCATTTTGCTTTCCTTAGCCTTCTTCATGTAGAATGTAGACTCTCGTCTCTCTTGTCGATTGCGATGCGAGACTAAGTTTTCCTATATTCTGGCAAGACATAAAGGCTCAAACAACCAAACACAAATACAAATACAAGAAGAACCAGGGCCAGACCAGCATAAAGCTAGAGCTTTTTTCCCTTATTTGATGTGAAAGAAATTCGATGCTGATTTATCAAGTTAATGTAATGTGATGACGGCATGAGCAAAGTCTGACTGAGCTGCTCAACTCTCTCTCTCTCTTTTTTTCATGTTCGAAAGAAGGATAATGTGGACTAGTCTTAACGGAGAAGGAAAACGATGGAAAATGTTTTGTGCCCTGGATATAATGCTCATCATCATCAACAACAACAGCGGCAGAAGCAACATTGGCATTATATATTATGCCTCATGCAATGTGCAAAGCACATCTGCTCGAAGGGTGGTAAGTTGGTAGTGGTGTGGTGATGTGGATGTGATAGGAGAAATGGAAGAACATTATTATAGGAAAAAATAAGAGGAAACCAAACCAATATATGAATGTTTGTATTGTTCCATCTATTGTCGATACGATACGTATATTTATGCTAGGTAATAAGAAGAATCCATCCGTCCATCGAAGGATTTTGGTTTGCCACAGCAAAAGTTTAGTGTAGATACGGCTACTATTCTACTACTTAAGATCTTTCTAAAAAGAGATTGATAAGAAGCGAGCTGAGACGAGAGAAAAAATGGGAATAAAGATGGGAATATATGGTGTGGCAGTAATTGCTTGGCCATGGCACGGAAAAGAATATTATGACGATGCGATTCGTGATATGATGGTGACGTAATCCAACGTTAATGAAACAAAGAAGGCCTTGCAAATTACGCTGATTTAGATACTGCTAAGCTAAATGTTACGACTGCCCATTGCATTATTCACAGACCTGTATTAAATAAAATCTAAAAGATTTTAATAAATAAATTGACGACTTTGAGCAGAATCAAAATGAATTTATTTGATAAAAAACAATATAAGCATAAAAACTATAACAAAATCATAATAATAACATAAAGTCTGCAACTAAAATTAAATGGGATGAATAAAAAGATAAGTATATCCTGAATAGTTCCGTTGCAGCACTAGCAAGAGGGGATATATGATAGCTACAGAAACATTAACGTTTCCGGAGGAATGGTACTTGCTACTTTCGTCGGTGGTGATTTGATAAGATTGTCTGCTATATATTGCTTTTACTATATAAAACTACGTAACGATTTGTATGTATTCCAAATTCCAATACAAAAGTCATTGATCTTACCTGGAACACATGAGGCAATAGTAGCTATGGTGGTGGTGGTCTGGAGGAGGTAATTGCTAGAGAGAAAAGTCCGCTGTTGATGGTGATAGTGATGATGATCATGACGATGATGTATGTTACTGGATCCGTCTGAGAAACTCTTGATATTGGTATACCGCACAAAAGTTATATACTGAAAGTATATTAAGATATCCGGCTCCTCTTCTCATCTTTTTTTTCTCTGGCTTTTCTCTCTAGTCACCATTTCAGCTTCAAACTTTCTTTCAACAGGAGAGTGGTTTGGTTTGGTTTGGTTGTTGAGCTTTGCTTAGCAAGCGAAGCCAAGTCAAAGCCAGAAGAACCAGACAAGACATCTTGAGGCGAGAGGGGTCAGTCGAGACGACGACTTCTTAATGCCATATACATGTATATCTAGTTCCAAAATCTGTCCGTTCAGCACTTTTATACTGATGGAGATCAAAGAGGAAAAAAATGGAAGAAAAAGAGAGTGAAAAAAAACTTGGTTTTACGTCGACAACTTTTCCTAATTTCACATAAGTAAGTTAAGAATTGAACGTAAGTTAAAGAAGGTCTGATGCAAGCAACAAAGTTTTGCTTTTGAGAATGATGGAGAAAGAGAGAGTAGGAGTAAGCAGGCAAAGAGAAAGAAGTTTTGGTTAAAGTAAAGGAAGGAAAAAGTTATGAAAAAGGAGATACAAGTTAGGAAAATAAGTAAAGTATTTTTTTTTCTTAAAAGGACTACGTCTTTTTTTCTCTTTTCGCATCATGTGATGTGCTAGGAAACGGGCGTTGAGGGAATAAGAAAAAAATGGTTATTTCCAGAACCTTGGGGTGTGCTGCGGATCGTTAATTTTGAATGGAAGCATCATGTAAGATGAAAGAAGGAAAAGGAAAAGGAGAGAGAGAGAGAGAGTAGATAGGAAAGTAAAGTAAAACTTCATGGTAAATATAATGTTATGCAGAGAGAGAAGAGAAGAGAGGGGTTTCATTCAGGGAAACAGCTTTATACAGAATCTCCTTTCATGCTAAACAACTACAAGAAGATACAAAAGCACAGCGTTATGTCATGTCATAACACATGACTCAAACAGGAGAAAAAGCAAGCTATGTAGTGTGTGGCCTGTACCGCATTTTAGATTGGGAATGGAGCCACAAGTTCATTCCACTTTTCAATTAAACTTGGAGCAAGGATTTATAAACGTTTGCAACATTTATTCAATATTTGAAAACTTACTTCTTAACGGAAAGTAGCTCAATCTTTTATTTACAAAATATTTTTAATTTCAAAAAGAAATTGTAAGAACGTGCAATAACAGCAATATTTGACTGGTTTTGTCGATTCATGTCAGTGGAACTTGTAGCTGCACTCACAATTTCACATTCAAATTCAGCATAATATACCATTTTTATGAGAGTGCGAGAGGGGAGACTTGAATACGCAAAGCAGTAAAAGAATCGTTGCGTTTCTTTTATCGCTTCTGGAAGGGAGAATGTTAAGTACTGAGTAAAATTGCCGACTTCCTCTAATGAATGCTTAATCACATGAACAAAACGACTATTTTACTCATTCTACTACACTACATTTTACTTCCCTGCATACGCATCTACCCATTAAATTATCATGCACTAGCAGAAAATTACTATTACTCAACTTTCCATTAGTCACTAAACCCAAAATAAACTGAAACCCAAAATACAATTTACTTATTGAAAAATATCGTAATTTAAAAGTTAAAACCAAATATACATACCTGTTAGCTCTAGAGATCCAATTGCGTTTGCTTGTTCAAAAAATATTTTTATCACTGCATAATTTTTTTTCTCTCAAAAAATAAACTGTGAACTCATTTCTCTACAATAGAAAGAACTGGTGAATAATATTTACAAATATATATAACCATTTTCATATGGTTTTTTTGTCTTATATATTTATATTCCTATTTTCGTCTGTACTTTCAGCTCGTGCTCGTCCGCACACGTCAAAAAATCCAATATAAAAATGTGCGTGTGAAGTCGTGAATGAATTGAAGGAGAATGAAATAGGCTGATTTGTGGTTTAGGTGATACATAGGTGGAGGAATGGATGGTAATGAGGTTCCAACCTGAGATTTTATCAGAGACTTTTACTTTATGGAATCGGAACGGTGTGAGGTGAGTTTTGGTGAGTAAAGTAAGGTGTTATATATACTTTGGTATATTGGTAAAGAAAAACTTTTTTTTCTGAGGTGAAAAAAAGACGGACACGACAGGTTGACGATGATGTTGATGATGGGTTTATATAAACTATTATTTTGACTTGCTATCACCTATATATCGTCAATTGTAAGAGTATTATTGAGTATCGTACCGTCTTTTTCCATTATCTCGGTGATAATGATGAAGTGTGTGTGTGTTGTATATGTACTTGTTTTAGTTATTACTATCGACGTTGTTGTGAATGGCTTCGAGTTCGACTTGGATTTGACTTGACTCTCTTTCTCTCTCTCTAACTCTATACTGCTTTGCTGCCGTGTCCAGACTGTGCAAGATATCTTCCAGGTGAGAGATCTATATATACATGACATGGCTCTTTTACTCTAAGGTTGGAAGTTGGAAACGATGTTGCAAACTAATACAATACAACAAACTACTCTGAACAGTTACAAAATTTTCTCCTGCTTGCTATGCACACTAGCACTAAAAAAGTGGTAAAAGTAAGTTTCGTATTGATATTAGGGAAAATAGACGGGGAAGACAGGACAGTTTTTGAGCTCCACACTATGACGATGACGATGGAACTGGTTAAGATTGAGGTGTGCTCAAAGGATAGTTATGGCAAAAAATTGAGAGAGAGAGAATGAGAGAAAGGAATATTGTTAATGTGGTGTAGTTTGACGACGAGAAATGTGTATATGGTTTTGTATTATTTTTGCCTGTAACGTGGCTCCTGTAAGTACGGTGGTGGTGTGTGTGTGTCGTTGATGGTGTTGGTGGTGTGCTACTACTACGGTACAACTTGACTGATTGTGTGTGAGTGAGTGAGTGCCACCGGAGCCGGAGCTTTCCATGGCAGATATGAGAGATATAAAAAAAAGTTGAGTCCTTTCTCGTTGCTCCTATTGTCGTTATCCTAATAAAAAACAAGGGATCCAGTAGTAGTAGTAATAGCAGCAGAGCAGCCACTTGCTCACCCAACTCAGTCCTTCTGCCTTGATATATTATACATATGGCCGGTGAACAAGTTTGCAGCCAGGCGATAAAGGCAGAAAAGGGTGGTGTGTGGTGGTGCTATGGTATAGCTTCAGTGCCTTGTGTCAGTCAGTCGGTCCCCACCAGCATCGATCCGATCGCCCGAAATATGGGGAGATTCCAGTCGAGAACGACGAGCAAGCACGAGGAGCTCCCTGGAATCAAACCGGAATAAAAAGCCACTTTACTGCACACACGCGAAACTCAAGCAACAGAATATGCTTCAATATACTCAAAGCTCCCCTAAATTTTTATAGTTATACACAGAGATATACACATTAAACACATGGAGAAAACGTAAAACCCGGCATCGCTAGAATCCAAAAAAAACTATGTACATATTATATTAGCATGTACCTTTTAAATATTATCTGGAATGAAATGAGAGCCGAGTCCCTTTCATCTAAATCCTGGACTCTTCCAATATGCCACCGAAGAAAGCCGAATGGGTATCAAAAGTAATGCTGGAAAAGCATGATAGGAACATACATTTATATAAAACAGCTTATGTATATTTTTATAAAAAATTTGATATATACTGAGTTTCACGTAGAAAGCACAAAAGGGAGAACCGGTTTCCAGGATATGCTTACCCCACACTGCTTTTTCTGCTCATTTATGTGGAAGACATGTAATTTCTATATTGCTACCCATCAAACACTATATAGTCTCAGTGGTCCTCTCAAACATCAGAGCAACCTTGCAGTGTTGCAGTATAATAGGAATGCATAGATACATTCAAATTCAACATTTATATAGAGATATGATATGATATAACACATCACTTCACACACACACACAACTTAGAGTCAGTCAGATAAGCATATAATCTATTACAGAAGCTGCCCTGATACCGGGGTTCATGGCATAGGCAATCATACACACTGTTATATGTACATACGCATATGGTTGATATCATATAGAGATAATGTGCAAGTGAAGCGTGTGGTTCAGTGAGTGAAGGGGACAAGCGGTCTAAAATTGTGGGGAATATTGTATGAGTAAAAGCTGGT
Organism: Orchesella villosa; assembly: GCA_036850725.1. Classification (NCBI taxonomy): domain Eukaryota; kingdom Metazoa; phylum Arthropoda; class Collembola; order Entomobryomorpha; family Orchesellidae; genus Orchesella; species Orchesella villosa. The sequence continues at coordinate 20,494 of JAANSM010000295.1, read as the reverse complement.
ATATAGTGTGTAATAATATGGAATTATTAAGGGTTTGAATATTTTTTTAAAAAGAGCGACGGATGAATGACTGTTGCTTAGTTTGGTAGGTGATGATGTTTCACTATCTTTGAGTTTACACATTGATGCTTTTTATTGCAAAATAATTTTGAATCTACTATGGTTAGTACCACTGCAATGACACTACAATTGTTACATATGCGGAATCTATGAAATATGGAAAATTACTATTTTTAAATATAAAATCTTAGCGACGTGGAAGTGTAGCACGCGTGCAACAAGAGTGCTACGGTATATTGAACGCTGCCTCAAAAAGACTCTAAACTAATTGAACTTACAACCCAAGTTGATTGATTTTTACCAAAACTTTTATTTAACTTGAGCTTCCTAATCTTCCTTCCTCTCTCCAAGGTATTCTCTCTGTGGTTAGCCATGTCACGTCATTATATCTTAACTAACTGGTGCGAAAAGCCGCAAGGTACAAAGAGCTAGAAAGCCTATTCTAGCGTGATCCATCTTGTTGCCTAATCCTTTCATTTCCAGCACCAGTGTAGTTGCGGTTTCGTTTGAACATTTTGTGCAGCAGTGTACACCTTCCTCACACTTTTCTTCACTAACTAATAATTTTGTCTACGTAGGTGCATAAAATGTATTACCTCTATGCTTACACAACACATATTCCTTTGCTTTCTTAACTAAAAGATATAAGGAGAAAAGTCGTCGTCGTTTTGTCTGGGTATCTCAAGCCTACCATGATTTGATGCACATAAGACGGTTGTAAGCTCTTCTTTTTTCCTCTCAGCAGCATCTCCTTTTTATCTCTTGTTGCCAGAAGGGAAACACGAAGAAGAGAGAGAGAGATGAGGAGAAGAAGACGAAGCCGTCTAAAACAGCAATTGCCACCAGTTAACGACATGAAATTGCTGCTTTAGAAAATAGGGAGCCAACTCACGCCACAACAAAGAGAAAAAGGTTGTGAGAGCAGCATCACCACTGTATTTGACCTGAAAGACTACTTTTTCCCTTTTTCTTTCTTCTTAGCTTGACTTTCTTCATCCGTTAAATTATGTACTTTTTCTCCACCGCTCTTTTCTTTCTCTCTAGCTAATAATATGGTTGTATAATACGTTAACAAAATGAGCGTAAACATGTATAACCTCTCCTATGATGATGGCGGCAACAGCTGCAGCTCTCTCCTAAAAAGACGTAAGACAGCAAAGCAAAGAAGAATATGATGATGAGAGCTGAAGCTACACACCAGCCTAAACAGAGACCTGCATATCTAGGTGCTTAGTTAGTCTTTCCACAACGAAACGAAAGTTTTTTTTTCATAATAGCTTGCCTAAATTAAACTTCAGGAGGAGTATTAGCAGCAAAAAAAAGTCTTGTCTTCAAAGGAAAGAAATTGGTGGAGGAAAAGAAAAGTGGAAGAACACAAAAGAGAAAGGCTGCTTAAAGCACATCCGTTAGTTTCTTTTCTATGCATAAGTAAACTAAACTAGATATATCCCATTTACTTTTCTATATCGGAACACACGCATTCTAGCTAAATACATACTCCCCCTCGTCCCCCGATTAGGTCATCATCGCCATCAGTACTCCTTGGTGATGGTGGTATGGTGGTGGCAATGCCAACGCCAAAAAGAATAGAAGAAAAACTATATCCGACCCGTGATCTCTCTTTCCAAAGAAAAGGAGAGAAAATAAAAGCATATATAATATAAAAGACGACACAACAACACCAACACCAAGGCAGCCACAACTTTTCTCTCCTATGAAATATAGCTGTTATCGCGATAGCCTAAAATAGCGGAAATGATTCCTAGCCACTATAAGTAAAAGGCGTCACACTGAAATAATAACAGATCCGCTGCCTTCTCTCCTTTTCTCTTTCCGCGTTGCTCGATGCGGCGTCTTTTTTTGAAGAATAGCTTGTTTAGTTGTTTTTTTCTCTCAGGTTCTCTCTCTCCTTTTGGTCGCTTTGCTCGTTTGTGTCATCGTCATCGTAGCGTTGGTTGGTCTTGGTCTTGGTGGTGATGGTGGTATCTTTTCTTGCTCATCGGCCTTCCTTATAATAAATATATAGTTATAGGAAGGTTGTATATTTATGTATGCATTGTATTATTATGTCCTTTTGTTAGTTTTACTTGCCTAGTTTATCTAGATAAGAGAGATGTCACCTTTTTCTTTTCTTTTTGCGCTATTTTATGTAACATCTTCATCTACACTTTTCCATTTTCTTGTGCTTTCTTTCATCAAATGCGATATCTTTTCATTCCCTTTTTCTCTCTCTCTACTTTCCTTTTTCCCATTCTTCTTTTCTTTGAGCTCACTCTTGTCTTGTCTCAGCCTGCCTGCCTTCCTCGGTTTGTTACGTATTCCTTTATCCTTCACAAATGAAAAAAAGGATCCAATCCAATTCGCTCGTGTATTCTTGTCCGTTTCATGATGGGAAAATCTTTTCTGTCTTAATTATATGGTGTTGTGTTCTGTTGGGAGAGAGAGCGCCCTCCTGTCTTGATACGAATGTGCCATTGCATATCGCCATCACCGTCAAAGAACTGAAATAGAATGGGAGAAAATGCTGACCCTGCTTGCTTCCTCTTCTTCCAGTGCAGTGCAATTTTAAGGCGAGAATGAGAAAAGGTTTTTTTTCCAACGATGTTACTACTGCTGCTGGTGCTACAATTCTTATTACGTCTTTTTGTTGCTGTTTCTGCTATTTCCATATATTTTCGCTAGTTGATTGCTGACACTTTTATGTGTAAATAACCCGCATCCTTGAGGATATACCTATATTATAAGTAAGTACGTGGTGTGGTGGGTAGAATGAAAGTTCAAGGGAGGAAGAATGAATATATATCTTTACGTTTCCTTTTTGCCTTGATCATTGAGGAGGAATGGAGAAGAGGAAGCGAGAGAGATTCTTATTTCCCCAGGCTTTGGTAATGAGTGTTTCTCTTGAAATCCTCGTCCCTATTAAGAGAGAAACGCGATCTGTCTTTTGATCTCTCACTTGTCGGTTGTAAAAGTGTTTCATTGTCTTTTGTTGGTAATTAAACTGATATGCTGTAAGGATGAAAGACTCACGCTGAGGTAGAACAACATGAACAATGCCGTCAGCATCTTTAGGTAGTATAGTAGTTAGGTATTGTGAGTACTTTGCACCTCGAAATGAATGTTCTGTGAACTCTTCCAACAACAGTGAAATACAAGGAAGAATCGGAGCAGTATGTCTGTGAAAGCAAAAGGCTTGTGCCAAATGAACTCAACAAAACGACTCGTTGCATCTTGAAAATAGAAACAATAATATCAAATTAATAGTATGAAATGGAAAATGGTTCAATTCTCTCCTCACATTTTCTTGGAATGTACAGGCAGGCATCTGTAAAGTAATCATGAAAGAAGAAAGGAGCAAATGTGGTAACAAAAAGTGCACTAGCTGACTATGTCTCTTCTGAAGGTATTTCGAGCTGTTCAAAAAATATATCAGATTAAACTTCAAAAAAATGAATTGCTTACAAGGTTCAAGCTACGTTTCAAATTGTGTAAATATATGAATATGGGAACGAAAACCTTATGTACTTGCACATAAAAGTTACTTTCAATGTTGCTAAGTTTGACGCCAACTTGATTTATTTCTAACATATAAGTATTAAAGCTAAAGTATAGATAAGTGGGCAGTGAGATTTTCTTACATGCACAATAATAAGGCAATGTATTAACCTGTCGACTAATAAAATTGTGTTTGTTTAGTTCTACTACAAAAACCTTAAAATACAATAAAAGTACAGCCTGCTTAAAATGAATAACAACTACTTTAAGTATTTCGATGTTGAATCAGTTGATCGTACAAAATAACTTTGCATTTTACATAATTTTCAACACATTTAATCCAACACAAATTAAATAGAACTCACTCTAAAGCAAAAACGCTCCTACCTTACTACTTTTGTGCTTAAACTTTTTCTTCAATGCCCGCCCATGCAGAAGATGAGATTTTTTCTCACCACTGCACTTCTCATTGCCAATCATTACCATACATAACCACTGTGGACCCTCTCTCCAGTCACTCTCCTCGCCAAATTACATTCCGCAATTTATGAGCACTGAGCACCGCGGTCTTTTCCAGGTTTCCAAATTTTACACAAGGAAGCTATTAAAATTTTCCCAAATGGATACCTAATTTTCAGCACATAACTTCAAACTCAGCTAAATTCTATCTAGAATAGGTCTCAGCGGTGGTGAGCTGTGAGCTAGTGATGCTGATGATCGTAGGAGTAAAAGGAAAAGATATCATCGGTTCGTTGGATATTAGAATGTTAGATCGTATGCTATATTGCTTCATATATATAACTCCTTCATCCGTTTGAGAATATCGATGAGATTACATTTATAACTGGGAATCGGAGACTTTATCCAACATCTTCTTGCTTCAGCTTCATCTTCATCCTAGCAAGAAGCTCAAAAAAGGATATGTCTTCTAGTAAGTAATTCATTTGAAACCCACAACTACAATAAGAAGTAGTGGAGTCACCAGTGACAAAAGTAGATGTAATGCGGTAGAGTGAAGCTCACAAACTAGGTAGAAGCTGGTTTAGTTTGGTTGGTAGTTGGTACCTCTTATATAAAACACATTTATACTTGTTAAAGGAATCAGAGAAAGAAAGAGAGAGAGAGGAGAAAGCTTCTCTTCTCCTGCTGTTTCAAAAAGAAGACTCCACTAGGTGAAAACGAAACTCTTCGATGTCCTATCGTCTTAAATGGAATAAATATGTGGAAACAGAGCGGAAGAAGGAAGAGCGTTTTTAACGGTAGAGTAAAGTAAGAAGGCTTCACTCTCTTGGGCTGTAAGCTGATTGCATGAATCCCTACGGTTTCATCTTGATCCTTCTTTTAAGAAAACGACAAACGAGAAATGGAGTGGTTTGTTGCTCGTTCCTTTTACGATATATATATATATATAAATATATATTATAAATTTTTTCTTATGTGATTACGTTACGTTACGTTAAGTTACGTTAGAATAGGATAGACGATATATTTGATAGTTTATTTTTTCAAACGACTACAGAAATAAGATATATACTTTACAAGTTACGTGGCTTTATAGTAATATATTAATGTACAGAGAGTGTATTACTTCTATACATTTGATAGATTAAATAGACAGAAAAGATGGATGAAAAGGAAAGAATTGGAGCCAGCAGGAGTCAAGTTTTCAAAAACAAAGTTCCGTTTGATCCTCAAAGGATTAAATTCCCTGTCAGGAGGAAATAGAGAGAGAAAGAGAGAGAGAGAGCCTCCGTATTTTGTGATCCGGATGGATGTTGGATTGGAACATAAAGGGCTTAAAGAAGTACCTCTCTCTCTTCCTTTCCTGTTGTGAATACGCGGAGTACATGAATTCACATAGCATTTTATTTCCCGTTGCTTAAACTATATTAAATATTTTATTTTCAGTTTAAAAATAGAAGCTCTGAACAAAATAACAAAGAGAGAGAACTTTATACAATTGACATAGGACACCATTCTCAGTATATGAAACTATTTGTTGGTTAGAGCTGGAACATGGAGCACGGATAAAACACGTGCGAAATGTACAGTACAAAACTAAACTCCTTTGCTTCTCCTTCTCCTCCACTAAAAAATTCCATGTCGAACTAAAATTGCATCCCATTCATTTCATATTGTCAGCTCAATGTGTGTGGTTTGGTTACAAAAACTCATTTTGGAATGGAGAAATACGAGTGTGTTTGTTAGGTTACATATTGCCATTGCTAAATTGCCAATCGATGCATAACATAGCACACACGGGCTAATGACTTAAGTTGCAAGTGTCAAAGGTTTAATGTAAGTTATCGCTTCATTACATTTCTAAAGTTTGCATTTATATCCACTACCCACCTCCACACACACCTTGTAATTTGTAATATTATGCACGACACGACATTATAGCAGGCAATATCATTAGATGAGAAAAGGAGCAGAGAGCATCGAGCACAGGAGTTAAAAGTTAGGGTGTTCATATAACGGACAGTTTTGAGCTTCCCATTCACAACTGTATTTTCATAATTCTTAAGAGAACAGAGCCATTTAACGATCATTACGCACAACAAGGGCACTTACCTCAACCAGGCATATAAAAAGAGAAGAAGAATGCATTTGGCTAGAAAACTAGAAGAGCTGGAGCTGGAGAACGACATGAAAGTCTACCTTCTACCTCCCAAAATTATGTATCTTCCTGGCCATTTCTAGATTTGGAAATTGCCTTTGCTATTGCTACCACCATCATTGTGATCGTGATCATCAGGGTGAATTTTTGGAAGCGAAAAAGAAGTAAATTGGGATAGCTGGGCGAGAGGAAGTCAATTTATGGACTCGTAAAACTTGTAACAGGTGCTTATGATGATAGTGGAAGAGCTCTCACATTCTTTTCCCTTCAACTACAACAATTCCAATACCAAAAATTCCTTCCAAATGTACACTATGAAAATCCTAGTCGTTAAATAAGTTCTTTGGTTCCAACAAAGCCACCTTTAATTTTCCACTCGCTTACACACACTCAATGCCTTTCTCTCATTGGATGGAATGGTGGGGTGAAGTGAATGCATATAGTTATTATGGAGCCTCTGTGCAATCACAATCACTGACTAGTTTTACATGTCAGACGCACCACGAATGAAGCACATTATAAATTTCTCGGTTCAATTACTATTAGTACTTAATGATAGCAATCACGACTGTTGCAATAAGACGCAGTATTTTTTTAATTTGTGAAAGATTCCGTTGCTGAGTCTTTAGGTACGTTTAAATAAATCTAAGCTTTATAATCAACTTTCTAAATTATTTTGCTTCGTCCATCCAAGATGACCTGACTGCCAATCTATTTATTAGTATTTCGATATCGCAGACGTTGGAATTATGAGCAGCGCATTAAGTACACAAATTTTGTTTCATAATAAATCGCAAGGTAATTCTAATCATTTTATACATACGAAGCAGACACTACGATGCTGGTGTTTGATTAGATTTGTTTTAGTATTTGAAATTTTCGTGACTAGCTCAAAATCTGCCGGCAAGAAAAGGTCATACAATCGCCATCTCTCGCGTCAAATTGCCGTTTCCAAAGCAGGATAATAACGATTCCGAGTCATAAGCAGGGCTTTATCCCTTCGTCAAGTCTTTGTGTTCTATAGACAGACGCGATAAAATGAACTTTATTCCTCTCATGAAATGAAGTATGTTAGAATACCTATAACTGATGCATTGTGAATGATTTAATTCATTTCCATGTACGTAAACATGATTTTCATTTCGATTGATTGACGTCAATTAAGATTGAAAATAAAATAAAATTATTACATTATTTTGAAAAAGTATACTTTTATTGATAAAAATTTATTTAGTTACATCTACCGTGATTAAAAATTAAATACTGAAAGAGTAACGCTACGCTCATGTAGTAGTAATGACATCCGCCACAAACTGAATCAAATCAGTTACTTGACTGCGCACAACTAATGGGAGGGCATTGTAGCTAGCATCAATTGCCGTGGCATTGTTAGCAGCTGCAGAGCTCACGAGTTTTAGAACGGGTACGAAGATTTGAGGAAAGTCCAAGTTTTAGAAAGCTATCAGTCAATGCGTCAATATCAGTATCCTCTTGTCTTCCGAATCTGTCGGTGACGTTGGGCATGAAGGATTTTAATACCTAAACGTTGTTGTAAATTATTGCGTTAATGAATAAATTCTAAGTACAATATAGATACCTACAAGCGCCTATGTGATTTATTGTATGTCAGGACAAAATGTAAACTGTTCAATAATAAAATAAGAATTTCATACCTTAAATAAGTTCTTATTGAAATCTCGAGAACATCTAAGGTCACGTTCACTTTCAGCATCCTCTAACTCTGAAACGTCTTCTTCTATAAAGTCCGTATTTAAAATGCTTGTATCCTGTAAGTTTTCTGAATTTGATTCTGCAGCCGATGTCACAGATTTGTCATCAGTGTCATCACTGAAGCCTGGAAGTAGCCAGGCAGTGCCCATGCAAGCCTATGAATACATTTCAAATGTCGATCACTGATCACAAACACACATTGTCCTGACGAGAATTAAATGAGTTTTTGGATTTTAATTTGAATCTTGTTATGTACTTACCTGGATCGCTACAACGAAGAGAAAAAGCGAAGATTTGAAACTAACCGATGCCATTTCCTCAAAATAAATGCGTATTCTCATTCAATTTGTAACTAATAAAAGCCAAAATTTTCGTTTGAAATAGTTCTAAATGAATAGAGGAATCAACAAACATAGACAGACAACTGTACTAGAAAAGGAACAAAAACTCATCACTATCATTTGCGTTATCATTCATTTATTCAACCAAAATAATACTTATTATGCACATACCTACATATCCCTGTTCTGCTCACGTTGATATTATTTCTAAATCCAAATTGATCAGCATAATATACATCTTTAGTTAGCTTGAATTCACGTCTATACTAAATAGAAACTTGACATCTGTCAACGCAAACAAAGGTACAACTACAATTCCTTTTGTATTGTATGTCAAACTTGGTAACTGGAACAATACTGCCCAATAATTAGACTAAATTGCTGGAATAATTTATAGAGAGCCTTTTGGGTTAACTAATCGTGGAAGGATCTTCATTTCATGTGTATGACAAACGATTGGAGAACACGAAGGTGAAATTGAGGTAGACTGGACAGAAAATCCGTGATTCCATGCATAATTAAAGTGTAGCTACGAAGTTTTGGTAACGTTTAACAATTTGCTTGTCTTAAGGTGAGGATGTAGTAAGGGATAAATCTGGTTGACATTAGAATAAATGAAATGATAATTTTCAGCATACCATAAATTGTAGTTTCCAATCCAATCACCGTTTAATACACGGGTAACGCTTGCTATACCACTGCTGCGATCTTGTCTGGCGAAGACCATGCATTTCAAAGCATATATGTTGTAAAACGGGAAGGGGGAGAGCTACAATGTGGGAATGAAAGATGTCTCTTTTATCATCTCCGCTGACTCCACAACTTATACTCTCTCAAGAGAATCCATTAATACCAAAGAGAACAATGCAATGGCCCTTAAAGGGACTCAAACTCATGGCTCATGAGCATATTTGTATTTCCTAATTTAATTTGAATGAATAATTTTGAATGCTGTATTAGCCTTACGAATTAGTAAATACTGCTAATAATAAGTCATTTTGGAACGGTGGTCAGAGAAATTTTTCATTATAGCATGTGTAGATCCTTTTCATTTATCGCACATTCGTGAGCGTCTAAGAGTTTTTATATATCAAAAATTTATTTTTTACAGTCTACTTTAATAGTTTACGCATAAAGCATAGTATCGACTTACACCTTAATTATAATACGATATAATTATCCAAACGGTAACTAGTCAATATTGGGAAAATCAGGTTACGCATCATATCATAATGTACATTTTCATGTATTCACATTATCGTATTATATTTACTCAACATGAAAAAGTCACAAATAAAAGTGACTACACGATGCGGAACAAGCAGTGATCATGCAGATTGAAACCCTAAAAAGTCACAGGACAACGGTATGACACATACTGTGTGCCGAGTGCAGTAAACACAAGTGCTGTCAGCAAATGCATCTTGCACATATGCACCAGCCCATTAGCTGTTAGCGAGTTAATAACTTTGGTTTAATTTGTAGCCCACCTTTCGGTAGGCCTGAAAAAAATTAATAAATTCTCATTATGTGCCCTCCCACACAGTAATCTTTAGTAAAAGGCGAAAGATTAATATGAAGTTGTGGGAAGACCCGAGACAATTTGAAACTGGACCATTTTCCTCTACCCTCAGTTGTAAAGGAACCTAACAGTATTGCCTTCCAACTTGGAGTAGTTATATAGTAGTAAAATATATTAAAATAGGACTTATATATATCAATAATAAGCTTAGATTAAAATTTACTTTATGTTTGTGCATTTATATTTAAAAAAATAAATTGTTTCGATAGTTAAAACTTAAATACAAAATGTAGATCACATGTTGAAAAATGATATGGATCAAACGAGCTTTGGAGTGGTTTTGGTTCTGCTGCCAGGTGCTGGAATTTAGGGGGCATTACGAAAACGATGGTCCTCTCTGCTTAGGGCTCAGACTGAGACTCATGTACGCACAAGCAATGTGTGCATAGCATGTGGCATGTACTTACCTACTTCAGGCTTATCGTAAGCACTGACACTGCACTACCCGATCTTGTGCTGCTGCTGTAGCGTTTTTTCTTAGCATAGCACATACTACATTGCATATGATAATACGATCTTCATTCTTTACATGGCATTTAATTTGGTTTTCAATTTTGATTTGTATTCTTGTTGCATTATTTCTGCATTTAAAAACAAGCGGGTAAAAGAGTAAGAGTAATAATCACAGTAATAGCACAATGGTTAATGAGGGGGATTAATTTTGTAATTTTTTCATCTTAAATATATAGATAGGCATTCACGCCAATCAACTATTTTTATAAAGCAATAAGTATATAAAGAAAGCCAGATGCAATGTGCTTGCTTTTGTGGAGTGTACTTTGTTAAAATTTAGTAATTTCTTAAGCTTTAATAAATACTCGTACATCAACACCATCACACATTCCCATCTAAGATTTATCACCACTATATACGATCCTAACCAAAAAAAATCTTAAAATTTCTTCTTAACTGATTTCCTCTGCCGGCAGCCCCTAAAAGAAAATACTAATAATATTTGCAACTGTGTTTGTGTGTGGTAAACTACTTAGCATTTTTTTTCAATACCTACCTTCCGATAGAAAACAGTCGGCAAAAATTCCCATACATTTACAAAACGATATCTTTATTGCTTTTTTGGGGGAACAGGAGCATATGTACTTATGCCATTCTTCCTAAAATTACATGTGCCAGAAGTAAACTTGATAATAATCACCATGAAGCCTGTAAATCACTGGTAAGAAAGTTAACAACCAATAGAAAAACTAACTTGTCTCTCTCTAGTTTATGCTCCCACCAGCAGTCTCAACTCTACTCTCAACCATTACAATTCTAACATTACAGATCAGAGAAAAAAGAGAAAATAACTGCAAAAGTTATGGTATTTTGTCTTGCATAACATTATTCCGATTCGGTTTACGGAGAGGTGATCTGATCCTATTTGTGCTCACATGATTGTTACATTTAAAATTTACACCATACATTTTAGCTCATTCCATTATAAGATTTTATACATATATTTGTGTAATCGGAATCAGAACAATGTCGTCAGGACAGGAGTCAACTGTTCAACCACTATTTTATTTCCGAATCAAAAGGTTTTATTTGAATTTGAGCACATTAACTACTTAAATTTTCTCCCCATTTTCTTTCTATTTCTTTCTCATTTGATAAAGATACTCCGTCACAGAACTTTTGTTCTAATGGGAAGTGAAGCCGAAGCCAAAGTCAAAAGAAGCCACCTTTCATTCAATGGTTGGGATATATAAGTAATAATAACGTTCAACGTTTGGAAATCAGAATCCCTCGTAAAAGATGTGGGATGTTAAGTATGTATATGGGTTCATTCCAAGGAGCAAATTTTTTTCTTCTTCGTTACATTCTCCTCTCATATATACCTAAGTATAACGATCATCATATTACATTACAAACGATAGGATAAGCAATATATAAGATATCTTTTTAGGTGAATTCATGCCATCATCCCATACTTTGTGCTTACATGCACCGACGGGCCAATTTTCGGTTTCACTTTGTCTCGGGTGGGATGACATATTTTAGTGCCATTGTTTTCTCCTTTGTAATGAGATCGTAGGAGTTCTTTTTATCATTCCATTCACCAAAAATACCAAACCACGATGATGTTTTTTAAGCGTCACACACACAAACACATCTCTCCTCCTCACCTAATATACATATAGTGTATCCGCTCATCCTAATCATTACCTTCCTCTACACAACACACCAAACCACTAGACACTTTTACTACTTGCTAGTACACATGTATTATTTCTCTCAACAAGCATTCTTAAGGAATAACAAAATAAAAAAATATATATTGAAACAAGAGGAAGCATCCGCGCAATAAGAGATTTTTTAGCTATCCATCCTGCTTTTAATACTTTTTGGCTAGCAACCCGCTTAATGTATCAGAAAAAGAGTGGAGAAGAGTTGCTAATAAATCTTAACTTCAAACTACAAAATTGTTTGACGATGACTTGGATGAATGTTGCTTTTTTCGGTTGCTGAGTACTAGAAATTATGAATGTTTAGCCGTCTCTTCATCTCCTTCACTTTGAACGAATGTTACGTGGTATATATATTCTTAATCTAATTCAATGCAATCCAGAGCTTCTCTCTTCTCTCTCTTTGTTGGCTCATTATTTTCTCTTCGCATTCTCTGATCTCTCTCTCTCTCCCTCACAAAAGACTAATGTTAAATGGTTAATATTGAAAACAGAAATTTTCTCTTATTATTAGACAAGTTGGTTTAGGTATATATGTTACAAGGAAAATGCGCTATAGTGTGTGGGACCACATAAAAAAGTATAATATGCGCTTCTTCTCTTGCTATTTTTTTCTCTCTCTCTCTCCTTCTTCTTCCATCAATTCCTTTGTCGTCAGAAAAGAATGTTTTCAAAAGAATTTCAATGCTATGCTCAAGAAATTAGGTCTTTGTGCGGAGGAGGCAAAGGGAAGAAACGTATGGATGAATGTGGAAGCGGAGCATGTAAAAATTTTCATGCAAAATACACACTTATATAAATCTGTTTATGTATTGCTACACATAAAACCTATATAGTTTTACATCAAACACCCAAAAAAATAAAAAGTTTTTTCACCGCCACCACGTAAGTAAGCAACAACAAGCGTCGAAGTTGTTACAGAGTCAAAGGCAAAGGAGAGAGATCATTTCATCTCATCGCAAAAAAAAGTAAAAACACAAACAGGAGCAAGTGTAAAAAAAAGTAAGACGACTGCCTGTCATTCTCACTCTTCTTCACGGAGAAGTCAAAATCAACTTTAATTCATCCATCCCACATCTTACACCATTTTTAACGTGTTTTGAAGAGGAGGGAGAGAGGATTTAGGAGAGATGAATCAATTTTGGATGTAGATGTGAATTGTGAGGGAGCAGAGAGGTGTACTCATTAAAACGGTTTCAATTCGTTTTGCTTTTGAAAAATTCGAGTAGAAAAACAATGGAAAAGAAACGAAGCGGAGCAGGTTCTTCATATATGTTCAGGTATGTGGGCATCATGAGACAACTTTTATTTTGGTTCTCAATTCTTATCTCACCACGCCATCAGTAATGGAAAAGGAAACGAAGCGGAGCAGGTTCTTCATATATGTTCAGGTATGTGGGCATCATGAGACAACTTTTATTTTGGTTCTCAATTCTTATCTCACCACGCCATCAGTGCCATCACAAACATGATCATGATATTCTAGCTCTGACATGACAAATTATGCCATTAATACTTTTAAATTTAACTAAAAGGTTTGCAATAGGTCAAGCTACACAAATATCTCTGTGTAATGGCCTGTTTTTCGACAGAAAAGTAGCAAGGAATATCGAGTGTGGGCTCATGTTTTAAAAACATTTTCATTGCCAACAGCCAGAAAAACGTCGTAGTCTTACTAGATTTTCTATAAAGGCAATCAGCCTCAACTTTTCGATACATATTTCACCCAACACCCAGTGAGACGACAGGAATGACATGATGATGATGATGATCATGCTTAGCTTTATTGCGGCTTCCTTGGCTTACTTACTTTACAAATACGCAACTATACCACTACACTTTTACGTAGTCAATAACAAAGTTGCATAGACACTGCATCAATTGTATTTTATTTTGGTATATGAAGCACGTCCTCATCCTCATTCCCATCACATTACATATCCCATTAGATTAGGTGAAGGCGGCGAGGGTGAAGAATGGCAATGGTATCGGCTCTCCACTCAAGCCTCAAAGAAAAGCAGGACCTAACATATACATAAACTTTGCCAAAAAAATGAGTAAGTAGATTCTTTCAAGAGAGGAAAAATCCTTGATCATCATCATGATGAAGATGATTTGATGCTGATGACGCTCTTCTCTTAATTCTCTTGCTTTCTTTCAAATTTCGAATGCTCTTATTTCTAATATATATCATGTAAATTTCATCGGGAAACTGTTGATGCTCTCTAAAACTCTGATCATTTTCTATTCATTACTGTAAAAACGTTCTTTCAATAACTTATGTACCTACTTCGCTTTGCTTTACAGTTTGATATGTTGATGACATATGTGTTGAAGTTCTTATGGTAAAAGCGTTCTGTATAGCATGTGTACGACATTAGGTTACATTACGTTAAAGAGTCCAACTTCCAAAGAGTATTAACAGTTGAACACGCTATGTACACAAGTATGTTTTTATATGTTTTACCATAAACCACTCGCCGCCACACTTTGTAAAGAAACCCAAAAAAAAAGTTAGGCTATGCTCTGCTCTTCTGCTTTGCTTCACTACATAGCGCAACACCAGATAATATGCTAATGGTTCACTTTTACAATGCGTGGGTGCGCTTTTCCTACAACCAACCAGTACACTATTCCCATCTTTGTTCATTATAAAATAAATAAGATATAGATGTAACAAAATACGGCATTAAAGAGCATCATACCACACTTTACTCCTTCTTTAAGACGCATACTTATTATAGCATTAATTGCATTGAGAAACGAGAGCAGAGAACAAAGCCCGTCTTAACATTTTACAATTTTTATGTAAGAAACTGAACAACAGTATGAATGGAATGCTGCTACAACGAAGTCTGATCATTCCACTTTGAATTCAACCTCAAAAACTACTCCAACGCGTTAAAAAATTTCCCTTGTTCTTTTTTCCTTTTTACATGATGGTGACAGCAAAGGTTGCTCATTGCTCTGTTGTTCTTATTATATATATTTATATATTTTTTGTATTGTATATTTATTTTGTGTGGGATAAAAAAAATTCCCTTGTTCCATTCCAATCTTTTGTTTTTTCCTATGAAAAATAATCATTTTAAAATAACTATAACCTGTTCTATAAATATAAGTATAGAAAATATTTTGTCTCTCTGTATTCTGTATAGATTGGTTTTGGTTTTTGGTACGTCAACCCAAAAGCGAAAACTCAACTTTGTTTTTAATAAAAAAAGTTGGGGAGAAAGGCGTCTTGTAATTAGTTCTTTTAGGACGCTGAGATTAATGTAGCGTGTGCTTGTGACCGATCTGTTTGAAGACATTAAGTTTGGCAGATTAGCCAGCTTGACATTCCTCCTCGATTTTGTACTTGATCCAATAATATATAGATGAATGCATGCACGGAGAAGTGAGTACATATAGTACACATAGGCATCAGTGTCTAGTATGCAGACAGATGTTGAGAATTCCGAGTGTGGATGGAAAAATGGGTGAAATGAGAAAGAACGAAATGCTTCAGCTCATCCATATACTTTTGATTATATCTCTCGTTGCAGAAACTTTTGTACTCCTGCTCACTCTCCAAACTAAATGAGCATATGATAGTTTCGTGATAAGGGGAGACTAAGTAACCATAACCTGACAATAAAACAAATAGTAATATAGGACGTTTAGCACTTCATTTTCAAGAATTTCCCACGCACTTATTCCAAGTCTCTACAAAAAGAGGAGAGTATTATATATATATTGTTTGAGAGAGAAATGTAGCCAACTTTTCGAATTTCTGGGATTCCTTTTTACTAAAACTTTTATTGTGGAAAAAATTGTGATCTTCTCAGCTTCAATTACGATAAGAAAAAGCTGTGCATTTATATATTATATCATTGCATCATTTGTGAAAAGGTGCATTCATCCAAAAAAAACTCTTCTCTCGTCGTCCTCATTTAATCCTAATCCATCTCTGGTTTTGCGTTTGATTTTGTTGATATTTTTTGGGGAAATCTTTTCATTGTTGAAAATAAAATGACAACACAATAAGACGAACAGGAAGGAAGGAAGGAAGTTGAGATTATTGCTATTCTACCAAGCACCCAACGTCCCAACAACCCCAAACCCATCCATCCTTTCATGACTATTATTACTTACATTTTCATTGCAACTTTTATTAAAAAATTTAGGGATACAAGATACAATAATACACCCATTTAATAAAAACCTAAAAGTGAGTAGTCAAAAGAAAAAAATCTCAGCCCGTGGGATGAAAACAGAATGATCAAGAAGGGGAAAGGCGAATACGAATTGTACACAACACGACATAATAGAAGAGCATTTTTTCTTTCTCTCAACTTTAAAACTAAAAGAAGAACGTCTAGGGGGATGGAGGAGTGTAGAATGAGTGCGTTTTGTAGTAGGATCTGTGTAGGAATCCGCCTCTAACCTGAGTTTTTGAGTTGTGTGTCTGATCTTTTGATGGTGATGGTTGATGGTGAGCTAGAAGTTGAAGCTGAATGTGATCTCCCTTGCTTTTCTAACAGGTTATATGTGATTTCATTTGATATTATGTTAGACCCTTTTCTTTGGTTGCTGTTGCTACTTGTAGAATATTGAGGGAGAAGAGCAAAAAGCAAAGCCAAGAGATAAAAGCGGAGGGAAGAAGATGAAGGGTAGCAACTAGCAGGAGTAGCATATTTATCAGAACAGAAGAGCATGAAACGGGACTGAAATTAAAGGGCCCAGGTAAAAAATTGGGAGAGTAATGTGGGAGCTAGAAATAGCTTTAAGTCAAACACTTTTTGATGTGGGACGACTCTCACTCTTTCCCACGTATCGTGACCCTTGATGAAAAAAATTCTCATCACACATCACGTTAAAAATCTTTGTATGGGCTGCTAGAATGAATCCCATTCTCTTTTTTCTTTTGATTTTTATTCCTCACCTTTATGCCAAACCATATACCGTATACATACCATCCTGATTGTCATTGTGAGCTTGATCATTAGTGCAAAGATGTAAGATTATAAATCGGTGTGCAAGCAAAAACCATGAGGTGATATGCTGAGCTGAGACTTGTTTTTGAAAGAGAAGAAAAATGGTATGCATTTTCGAGGACCCTTCTTGTTGTTCTTGTTGCTGGGGAGGAATATGATGATGGAAGGGTCCCGTTTCAAGCACTCCAGTAGAGAGAGATATGCATGATTTCATAAATTAGCAAGTGAGAGGCAGTGGGACAAAAGATTCTTTTACTGTGCGTTATGATTATCATCATGGGCATGTTATTGTAAGGATGTTTTTCCCACATTCCCACGTTCAAATGATGTGATGTTATGTGAACTTTTTTTTGCACAGGAGGGTTTTTGGGCTTGGCTTGTCAAATTTTTCTCGTTTTATTGTGCGTGCCCATAAATGATCGGAGACTTGGAGAATTTCCCCCGCTATACACTTCGCTACGTTTACGCATTGGGATTCTTCCATTTATCCATCCAAGGGTTTAAAAGGAACCTGTTGCACATTCTCTTATGCAATAATAGCAAACAAACCCAGGATTTCACTTTCGTTGGACGAGGGAGGGAAGTTTTTTTCTATTGTTAAGAAAAATCCGGGTAGGTTCTTTGAATGGCAGACATTTAAACTTTATTTCCAACTTCACTTTCTTCTTTTCACAAGCAATTATTAGGAATAAGAGGTGTGTAGTTTATGGATATGGCAGATTTTTTTCTTTTGTTGTTGATGGTGCACTATGCTTATTATATATAAGCTATCCGGTCCTGCCTACTACACATATACACCTCCTTGGCAGCCACGTTAATGTCACTGTGATTAATTCTGCAATGAATACTCACTCCACTCAGTCACAAGCAAATAGGGAAAGAAAGAGTTTTACTTTTCAGCTTCTTGGGAACCGTCTAGCAGCTGAACTCTCAGACTAGAGACGTGATCACATGAGATGATCATATTGTGCGTGGACAGATATACGAGATTTGCATGTGATTTCAAGGGGAAACGGATAGTGGGATGATTACATTTCGATTTTTCTACGGAGCATTTATAACAAGAATTACACGTAACTTGAGTTGCATTTCTGTAAATAAAATTTTCACCTTTACTGCTGATAAGTTTAATGTGCATCTTTGACGGTCACATGCTATACATCTACTAATACTATAATTTTTATTAAAATCTCAATTCTAAAATTGGCGTCTTAGTAAGACGCAAGTTAGAACATGTTCATACAATTGTGTGTAGGAGCCACGCGATTGTTTCTGCCTTTTTGGCCCTCCTGTATATACATGCATGTGTAGGCTGGTTGGCTCCGATGATGAAAATGGTTGTATTCTAAATATCTACGATGAAGTGCGTCTACAGCAATTCGCAACATTTTCTCTCTGCACGAAATCCCATCACCTAAAGTGTCTCCCCACACCACACCACATGAAGCGCGTTTGTGCATGATGTCTCCGTCACCATAATTGTAAATGACACCAGCGTGTAGCGTTACCAAAAACCAAATCGAATTGTTATTACTAGGCCAGAAATTAACATCATAAAGAATCAAATAACTAGTGGATCATTTTTCCTCTTCGTATTTCGTATTACTTATACATTTTACTTACAATTAGGCAACTAATACACACACACAAATCTGATATAAAGACATAAGTTCATCTTGCAGATTTTGCCTGAAGTGGAGAGAGTTCAACTCAACATGATATTATACATCTCTTATGTGCATTTTGCATATATACTCCTTCATCTTGACTTCATATATATGTAAAGTAGAGCTCCATTAAAGGTCCTCAAGAATTCCTTGCCGTTGGCAATATATTTTTATTCAAAAGCGCATTCACAATAATATTCACATTCCTTCCTCCTTCTCCTCCTCCTCTCATCGACTCAGATGTTTTCTTGACTAGTTTTTGATCTCCTTTTCAATTTTTACGATGTTTTGGCAAACCATCTTATCCACATCATATATACTAAATACCATTCGCATTCATATGCAGATATATTTACTAGACACTAATGTTGTTGTGGGTGTACCCCCACTTTTTCATTAGCTGTGTATCTATTACTATTGCTCTATTGATCATATCATCATAAAAGACATACAAATGTGATATGCTATGGCGCGTCTACAATTCTCCTTCTCTTTACCTTCCTCTCTTAATATACCGGCAATATTACAAGAATCACCACATAAATTACCTTTTAAATTTTCTATGCTTTGTATTTTTTTACACTCTGACTTTGCTTTGCACCACACACAAAAAAAATATATTACCTGTTCGCCTTCCATCTCACCTGAAATGCAACCATCAAATTGTCATCACATGCAGTCTTTATAGTTCTCCTTTCAATCAAACCTCCTTTGAAGGTAAAAACCTGAAAATTGAAATTTGTACTTTGAGTTTGAATCAACTATATAAGTATTCATACGCATGTTCAAGCGCTCAATCATTATGTATCCATTATTTTACTGAGACTCTCTCACACACACACCTGCACAACCAAATTGTCTGTTGAGCAACGAGTCACACAAAGGAATATATATCCTCTCTGTCTCTCTCTGGCAGTAAAAACAGGCGTAGAAACAAACAAGACACAAACGCAAGTATCGTTTTTTGGCCATGAGCAACAGGCTACAAGTATCAAGTATGCATGTGCACATTGAAGAAACACACACACATCATTGCAAATCTATATCATCATAAACTTCTTTATGGAACTCAACAAAAAGTGCCTCTGTAATGCAATGCTGCTTGGATGCTGCCTGTCGCTCACTCTCAAACTCTCAATTCATTCCACACATGGTCACTTTTATTCAACATTTTTTCAATAGCCAATCAACATGATCGACAACTTTTATAACTTTGACATGAACTTCACAAAAAAATCAGGAGAGTTTCAGAGCCACAGCTTTTTACTGCCAACACATTATAACATAACATAATAAAACATCCAACGCCACAATATAAATTTAAAAAAGCATAATATACACAAAGCATGAGGCATGAGGATTCCATGAAAAAAAGTATTGTGTATATAAAATCAAATCACGATGATGATGAATATAATTTGGATTGAAATTATTGGAAGGTGCATTTTATTTCGCCAAGTTGAATGCGTGCATGTAAATGTTTCAATTGCAAAATATGCGTTTCTACCTAACCAAACGAGACTACCGGATGAGTACCAAGTGATAAGACATTTTTGACTATCAACATCAGTCATAAAACGAGGTTTTATTGGAAGTGAAATAGTTTTCAAATGTGTAGTAATAACTCCAAAGAGAACCTTAAGAAACGCACACTTTATTTGCATTTCATATATATGCAATGCACTTTTATATAATAGCTATGAATTCCATTCCTCCAAGAAGTCAAAGTCAAGTTTTTTCTCTGTTTCCTTGCGGTGGTGGTTGAGTTAGTGGATAGTTCACTTGATATTATGTATATTATGAGGTTACACTTTAAGACATACAATACACAAACAATTC
>JAANSM010000294.1:0-32818 GCA_036850725.1 Orchesella villosa | reverse complement strand
TTATGTTTATTTTGGAGTAAATACACAGCATTGTATGGAGATACAGTGTTGGTTTTCTTTTTGCATACATCTGACTTTGTCAAAATAACTTTTTTCAGTTTGTAGTGGTAGCAATTTCTTCAAAGCTACATATATAATCCTACTTGCCTACTTTGACTTTGAGAATCTACAATTGGATGTATTGCTTTTTGTTATATAATTCTTTATGTCTTAGTCTACGGCTTCCTGTAGTTGCTTGTGTGTTAGTAGCAATTTGGTTGATCATTTCTAGAAAACAGAAAGGTGAAAGAATTTTGAAACTAATGAATGACAACTGAGGAAACCCTTTGTCTAACTAAAATTGTATTTGCTTTCAACAAAGTATCGGCTGCTCGTCATAGTCTAGTTAGTTGTGTCATTCCTGTCCACATTTTTCCCAATAAGGGTACCTCTGATTACCAAGTGATACTGCCAATTAATTTCACTTAAACGAAATCCAGGGTGAATAGTATACACAAAGTTTTGTTTTTTGGCAAAGCACATTGTGCTCAACCAGTAGTAGATCTCGTCCCATTACCTTTCTAAAAAGGATGTATGGCTACCAATCACGAGCAACATATAAAGTGGTGAATAGTGTACACAAAGTTTTGTTTTTTGGCAAAGCACATTGTGCTCAACCAGTAGTAGATCTCGTCCCATTACCTTTCTAAAAAGGATGTATGGCTACCAATCACGAGCAACATATAAAGGAAACTTTTGGAAGCAAATGGGAAAATCGATAAGATTCTAATGGAACATACAACAGCTTATTAGGGCTATGCTCCTCGTTATGCAATCAAGAGTGGGGAATGGAGTGTATTGTAAATTTCATTAGGGAATTAATTGCATTCCATAACATTACACGTGTTTTCCTTTCTCATCACAGTTCGAAGGTCACTTTACTAGGATGAATGTGTACTACATAAGCAAACGTAAGGCAAATACAATGGGATAGTGATGGGAAAAGAGGAAATGGTATTTCAATAGGAGAGCCTAAGTAAGAGGGAAACAAGAGTTTTTTAATCAATAGGAGTTGAGGTACTTACTCCTGGCTCGTAGCATTTTCCATCGAGTATGGGTCCTGAGATGTAGTCCATATTTCTATTTTCAACACTGCCGTTGAAGCACATGTGTATGTTTTCGGTGAATTTGGCTTCAATGTCCCTGAGTGAGTACATGCAGATAGCGGACTCAGGTTGTGGGTCGTTTGTAATCCCTTTGCTTTGTGCAAAAACCCCCACAAGGACGAGATCCCCTTTGGAAATCCCCAAACTTTTGGCAAGATCTTCTTTAGCCGGAATTATCTTGGCATCTTGCACTAAATTATAATTGACGTTGCCATTTCCAGTACACTGTAGTGTAACTTCTGTGTAGCTGTCATAATTAGCGTCCGTGATACATGTTCGAGCTAGCCGTGACACGTAACCTTGTTCCTCAAATCCATGTAAGTAACTTTGTTTCTGAACTATCACAAAGTAAGCATAGTCACTCGCATTGAAGCCGTAGACATATTGGACAAGGAAATGATCTCTATATTTCACGTCAATACGCAACATTGATTGCTTAGCAAATGAGTATTCAGAATATTCAAAGTTGTACAGATTACGGCTGGAAATTGCTGGCACATCATGACGGTAGTCACCATTATTTGTAAATGTCGTTCCAACATACAACACATTGACAACAGCCCACATGGTGTACTTTGCTGGTCCAATGAAAGCGAAAGTTGATGAGTTCTCATCATTTGCTGCGACCGCATGTGGTGCAAATTCAGGCAGAAGTGTGATGTTGGTTAGATTATATTTATGACAGGCTCCTTGAGCAACAGAGCCACAACTGATTAGAGTTCGTGAACTGGTGTCCACGAGGAGCACTTTATTTACATTGTTGGTCAATACTTTGTTACTGTCCGCGTCCGTGCTACATCCTCTCGCGTGACAATTGGGATCGTATTTAGGGCCAGTTGGGACGGTTGCAATCAGACGGAGATTTGAATCCAGTTCATAGAGTCTGTTGACGGCACCCACGTACACGCGCCCACCAATTGGGTCCACTGCTAAATGCTTCAACACGAACGTTTCATTGATGGTGTTAAAGCGGGATACAGTCGCTGTTCCCGTCAATCCAAAATCCGATTCCAGTCCCAAGCCCAATGAACTGAGTGGTGATGAGCCCACCGGCCCTGATGATGCAGAGCCATAACTTCCCAGCCCAATTAGCAATCCAACGAGGAGGATGTTAAAGCCAATGGTTACTAGTGCGTTGAAATGGGAAATACCACCAGCTGCTGTCATTGTTGGCAATGACGGAACGACGAGCAGTCTGTTCCCTCAGTTCAGTTGATCAAATCTGTTTAACAAAAATCAATAATGACAACCGATTATTCATCATGTACTTATAATTTCATGGAATATCCTATGCCACTAATACAACACAATAGCTTACACTGCACTAATTATAGTTTCTACTGTTTCACATCTCTTCATAATCAACATCACTTCTACATAATGCTCCTCCACAAAAATTTCATACAATGTTCCACATCACAGCTTCCATAAGTTTTCTGATGTGCCATATCAAATTTCATTGCTTATGAATTAAACCGTGTCTCAGACACGGTGTCTGCAAGCGTCGTTAGTTTTTATACAATATTGAACAATGTCAATATCATAGAGTGCAATCTGAGCATCAATTTTTTTTAGAAATATGTGTAGCTTTTTTACGCATTGAAGCTAATAACTGAAGTACGTGCAACAATTCACACTTTTTTCTGAACTTTTATGCTTAAATTATAATAGTGCATCAGGGTATGCATTACGTTGTCACAAACGCTAAGTCGGCTATGTCTATACTCTACTTCGGAAATATAAATTGATATTATGACGGAATTGCGGTGCAGTATTCCTCACAATCAAATATCAAAAGTGAGTACAAACGCTATAGAGCAAATTCAACCGGTGACTGCCTTCATTCTCGTAAGGGAAGTGCAGTATGTATATAGACTAAAGTATTTGACTTAAAAGGATGGAAAATCTCATATATGCACGGTTGAGCTGATGATATATAAGCCACATAAGGAGGCAGCGTTCTCATTAATATAAATCACAGTTTTAGAACAGAGTGCTTGATTAAAATTCTAATTAAAATTACTTCACGCATCACTACAAATACAACCAATTAGTATTAAAGCATTTTCAAAAATAAATCTTCCAGCAGTCAGCATGGCTCTGGCATTTCCTCTTTTTGCCCCTTCTTCACCTCCAGAACTATCACTTGAGAAGATGTGTATGTATGCATAATATGATATTTTGGTAGCATACACACATGGGTCCCTAAATTTGAATTGGGAACGTATACTTTGTAAGTATATGTTATGCATGCCTACTTACAAAACATACATACATTACATGTATCACTTCAAATTCAGGGAGGAATTTCGGAATGAGAAAAATAAAGTAGTTCTCATGCATGAACAAAAATATATTTTTCCAGCGATACATTTCTTGAATTGGTTGGAACTCAACTGTGAATGAAAACGGAGGAGTGAAGAAGGGGAAACAGCACGCTTCTCAGAATCATGGAAGCAAACCGCAAGATAATGTAATAAAAAATTATTTCCTCTACGGACTTTTTTTTCATATCACATTTCATCATGTAGCCTCCTTTTCCGGCTCCTTCCTACTCAGCAGTTTCCCCCTTAACTCGGTTACAATGTGCGTTATGAAGTGCTACATGTCCAATGCTTAATTACAATTTCTTTTTCTGTACAGATAAACAAGTTATGGATAGCAGCGTGCAGAGCAATATTATCAAGGAGATGATAAGGATACACCACGTTTGTTCACATCTCTATGAAAGAAATCTATGGTGCATATAATGAGGAGAGGAATCGTCAGTAAAACCTCTACTACTGCTGACTCCTAGTCCCATCAGCTGCATTGTGAGTTTTTGTAAGGCACACACAAGTTTCTAAACATACAAGTAACACTTTCCGGTTCTGTTCTAAAAAATAAATAGAGCATGATGAGCACACACACACACACAGGAACTAAAGGAGAAACACTTCTCTGGTAGTTCCATGCAACAATATTTTTAACCGGAATCCTACAAATTGCTTGCTCCCTTGAGCAATCTCTTCTTCTTGTGTGCTATGCACTTTTTTTTACAGCTTGGAAGGCCATGAACTTAAACGTGCCATTAATAAATTTTACTGAGAATTGCTAGCTGTGAAGAACTTCTATGTACTGTTTCGATTTTGTGTGCATAAACACGAACAAACACTGCACGTTCATGAGTTCTGTTGAGAGTTGAACCACACGGGTAACTTATAAACTACTTGAATTTGGAATGTGATCATGAGATCATGTTCACAGTTTTTGTAAGTGCAATTCAAGAGGATTCAAATATTGAGATACACTTGGAGCAAACATGAACGATTTACAGAAAATTTATTCATGAGCTAGGCAGCCAAAAAAGGAAAGAATGCATATGAAAATCTGCTTTTTCCCTCTGATCATTCGTCATTCTCTACTCTTTGGCTACTGCTGCTCTTATTCTGAGAATGAGCCATATATATCCTTTGCTACACCCCGTTAACGTTGTTTCAAAAATATTAAAAAAACCCTTTCTGGATTCAATTGCTGGAGAGAGAGAGTGAACATTTGCCACGGCTGCAATTGTTCCAGTTCAGTTACTTCGATGAAAAGGTGAAACATCCATTAGCCGAAAAATACAAGTGTCTTCTCCTAAATACTGAAACTATTACTTTTGTAAATGTATATCTTTTTTATTAATCTAAACACTTTTCAACCCCTTTCCCCTCTTATCCATCGATGTATACATTCGCTGAAGCAGAATGTTACATATTTTACAGCAGCTCTCACTCTCTCTCTCTCTCGCTCATCCAATCGGAATACATACATACATCCATTTAATATCAGTTTAAATTTTATGTTGATTATCTCCATCAGTCAAACCACTACAAATTTTCCAGCTCCCTTTATCCCACATAAAAACATTGTGCAGGGAATCGGATGGAAACATCAACTCAAAAAAGTTTGAGCCACTGCTGCTGTTGAGTCAGTTCATTCACAGAACTTCAATAAATATTGAATTGAAAGATGATCCAACTGTCTGTATGCAAGAATTGAAATGAGTTCAGTACCAGCAACTACCAGCATCCAGCATGAACAGCAAGTAATAACAAATAAGGGCCATGCAAACAACTTAAGCATTTTTTCAGCAAATCATTAGGGATAAGCCCATCATCAGGATCAGGATGAGGTACACATGTTCCATTAAAATGATACTAATGTGGTAGTGCTTTGCACGTAGACACAATACTTTCATAAAACTGACAACTTAGGCGAGTTGTAGTAAACTTGAAAGAAGGTTATGGAGCTGCAAGTGTGCACATTTTTAATATTCAATGGTACAGAAGAGTATGGTGGCCAAACGTTTTTAAGCCTTGCAATAAAACAATTTCCCCATCTACTTAAAGGAGAAAGGGAACCATGGAATGGTCTCACCTCATTGTCATCCAGGTGTAGATTTGCTCATTTACAAGGGAAATGAGTTTCTAAGTAGTACTTGCGATTATAAACAAAAAGTCAGTATTTTAAATTGTCATGTGGATAAGTTTTCTTTGAATTCCAACTTGAAAAACATTTTATCCTATTTCTGTACTAATTAGTATGACAGACACTGTGTACGTTATGACACGACTCAAAACAAATAAGAACATGCAGCATTAAACTACCTACTCTGAATCGTCACTACCCACGCTGCACCATCAGTCGGGGCAGGAATAATGGTATTTTTTACGTGTAATTCCCTTTGCTCTCTGCCTCATACAAATGAGAGTTGGAAAGAAAAAGAAGGGAAGGGTCGTTGAGTTCGACGGAAACATTTCTAACACAAAACATCGGTGTCAAAGACATGCATTCCCCTTGCATATTATACGATACAAGCTCAAAAAAACACTCGCTTACTCATTTACATTTGTACCTCTAGTTTAAAAAGGTAACATTAAAATTTTCCAATTCAATACTTTTTCTGAATAACGAAAATACATAAAATAGCGTCTGTAGACTACTGAATTTAACTAAGCTATACATTATTTCTCCCACCCGAGTGTTGAAACCGAAAACAAAAATTCTCCAGAAGATACCGGAATTGGAGTTGTATCCTTTGTTATTGATAATTGTAACGAAAACATTAATTAAACATGAGACTCAACGAGGATCATCATTAAATTTCAAATTAACTTGAAAGAACAACTGAGCATATTAAAAGAACAGTTTTCTCCTACTTCTTATCAGGATTTCGATCTCGGGGAGCAAGCAAGCACTCCTACTCACAATAAATTAGAAACTCTTTCCATCCATACATCCATCTCTAATCTGCAGCAAGTTGTCGTTTCGCATGAGAAATTGTACGGAACAGCGACAAAAGCTTGGAATTAGTTATCGAGATGAGAAGAAGGGGAGAGGAAAATGTATTTTCTCCACACTTTTCAGTGTCGGCGCGTATGCTATTTAACAACTACCTAATCGTGCTCTGTTGGTTTTGATGAATTGAATAGATCTGCTGTGACAAGCACACAAGAAAACTCATTTTTTATAAATAAATGAAAATGAGAAAAACTGCGTGGATTAAAATGAAAGGAGATCATCGTATACGTAACCTGACTTGGCGTACCACAAAATGTAGGCTCTCCCTTGCTTTTTTGATGGGTGGTGGAAAAGCTACAGCAGTAACGATTTGTTTATTCTTGAAAATTAGGATTTATTCTTGTATAAATGATGGAAGACATTAAGAAGGCATGTCTACTGCTACATCTCTCATTCAACAAAACTGATCTCATCACGTAATTATTACTCATCCATTTCTCACAAAAACGTTGGAGTTGGAGAACACACACAGTTTATGCTCTTGGTGATGTCTTTCTTTCAGTTAAAAAAATGAAGATGTGTCTACTGCAGAAGCAATTTGCATAACCTTTGGGTAATGAATCATCCACTGCTTAAATAAACAATTTTGGGTGTCGGTCATTATCAAAGAAATTTTGGCATGAAAGTTTCCCATGTAGCCCGATTACTGCTCCATATTATTATTATTGTTAGCTTAAAATTCGTGGTAGTATGACTATCATGTTTTGCTGAAATCGCCGTTACTTTAATCGTTGACAGCTTTATTGTTTAGTAGAAAGTTGAGTAGTTATCTGTGACACCACCTACAAAGTTGGTTGTGAACATTTTTATCTGAAAGGCATTTTGGACTTGTGTATTTCTGTTGGATTGGATGGTTTGACTACAATTAATACTGGATGTAAATGACTGGCAACGAATATGTCGCAAAAAATTTCGTTTAGACTAAATAAACAAACGAAATGTTTACTTTTAAGGAACTGCGCAGAAAAATTCCTAAATAATTTATTACTACTACAGAAAATATATTTTAAGCAACCAGAAAGTAACAAAGGGCACAAAACTACGCCGAATGTTCTGCAGAAAAGCAGTTATGTGACTAATGATGATCCAACCTGACAAAAAAAGTTATTCAACAAAAACGGATTCGTATAATATTCCTGCGGCTAGCTCATGTAACTAGCAACAGCTAATGTTAAACAGAAATATAGAACTAAATACTTGAACGGTGAGGCTGTTTACAATCCTTTTTCGTAATATCTGGGCGGTCTGAATGCTATTTTTAAGATTCTACTCGTAACAGTTCACAATAGATTGTTCCATAATCTTGTAATCCAATTTGTTTGTTTGCGAGTCAAAGTATTGTGTTCCTTCTTCTTCATAATAAGCATACAATTTCTATCAAATTAAACTGATTTTTAACTTGATCCATCTTGTATAAGTGAAGTTTACCCTTAGAAATGACATGTGACGCTTGGTGAATGCAAAGCAACGCAATATCTTACCACAAACTTCGCTTACAATCATTAAATTTTCAAAGAAAATCATATTATTCTGATATATCTGCCTTGGCCTTCTACCGCTTTTCTATATGACTTTGCTGTCAAGAAGACAAAACCTCGCACGCGTTATTAGGCTCCAAATTCGATATTCCACTATACCAACGTCATCTGAAGCCATACACCATATGTCATACAAACTAACAGAAGCCTCTGCACTGGAAAATTACTATTAATCTTAATAATTGACTGTTAGTCAATAGGATTCTTCATGGCATTTTCAGCAACCGTCAATCAACTAAAGAATTTCTCTGAGGGGATCAATTGCATAGAGACCATATCCTTTGAGAACTATGCCACTACCCTCCAATCTATTTAGTCTATCACCACATCCGATTTTTTCCTGCCTTGTATGTAATAAAGGTCTTAAGTGGGCTGAGTCTCCTTTTTCCAGTTCAAATAATAATAAACTTAAATCTGAAGGGAAACGGGAAATTGAATTTTGTAATTCTGTTCTAAGTGCAAACCCTCTACATATGCACAATACAAATGCATACATTTATACATATAAAACATTGTACGCGTGCATTTATACCACCAAAACGAACAATTCTAATCCATACCGAAAATGTTTTGATGTTGTTGTGCACGTTATAAATGTGATACGAAGTAATGTAATGTAATATTGCATACATAAGTATACACCCTATCGTAATATATATTATCTCAGTAATAATATATTCTGGGAAGTAAGAGCGACTGGTTGTAGAAACTAATATGCTGTTGATGGCAATTCTCAATATCTGTCTTCCTGAACTCACGTATCATGCCACATTAGACCATATATATATATATTCTTGAAGGAGAAGGCGGCTGGAACAAAGAAGAATCACAAGACATTTTCCATCCATCTTTCATTCGAATTAGATTTCCTGTGGAGAATGGTGACTGCAAGTTCGTAAACAATGTGGTGGGTAGGACAGCAGGTTTACCTAAGTTCTTATTAGAGGAGTAAGAGGGATGTTGTGTAAAAGCTTAGTATTACCTAAAGTTTTCAGGTAACGTACACAAAACACCAAACGGTATGAAATGAAGAGTCGAAAATTGAAAAGAAAAGGCGTTTTTAGAGAAATACTCAGATAACAAAAGGAACACTTGATGCTGTCTTCGTTAATGAGCGTTAGGTATCATACCCACACCACGGCGAGTATATTCTCTTTTTCCATTATTATTATCATCATGGACTTCCCTTTTCTAGCAACGGCCTAAACACTCTTAACAAGATTTAAAGTGGTATCTATCTACATTTAAAGTGGAAGTTTATGAGCTAAACTAATAGAAATTCATATTCAGCCGTTTTGATTGTGTGCTCATTTTTTTCGGAAATTTTATTTCCTGATAATTGTCCTTGTTGCCAAGTGCAAGTCTTGGTATCGTTCTTGAAAAAGAGCTGGTGCAAAAAAAAACTTACATAATTGATACTACTCGGCACTTATTAATAACCTGCGAGCAGCTAATGAAAGTTTTACATTTTTCTTCTCATTTTGCCCGTTTTAATCTTTGATCTTGGCCAGCAATTTTATAATGACGTGGGTTTCGCTTGCTACGTCGTTAATATGTACAGATAAAATTTGCAAATGAAATTAGCGTGCTTTCATAATGAATCTGGTTCTGTTCATGTGGATGATATGGGTTTATATAATCGTCCAATCGGTTGAATATTTGCATGCAAAAAACAAAAGACAATTACGAATTGGTCATAACTTCCCACCTGTGCCTCCTTAGTTAGCATAAGATTGTGAGTCATTTCCATTTCCAGCTATGAAATTAGCAGGTTCTCTTGTTTTGCTTCCTTTGTCTTTAATTGAATGTATGTACATATGTACATTGATTGAAAACATGATTATATACAACGTCTTGTGGCTCCAATTCCACTTGAGCTGATTCTGTAGGGGTTGGTTTATGTTTCTACCTGCTGTCGCTGATTTATAAACGTTTTTTGTGTGTGTAAAATAAAATATCTTGTGGTTGCCTCAAATTCATGTAAGCCATGTAAATTGCAATTTTATTCTATCTATTCAAGGTCATCTATACAAAAGGATTCATGCAATTCTAATGAACCACCATAATATTCAAATTAAAAGCCATTCAACTATTCAAGTATGAGAGAAGAAAATGAGACAGCCAAAAAAGAAGAATTTGCTTGCTGATCATTTGCATAACGGAAGTTAACACAAATTTTTCAACCCATCATCGTCATGTCAGCAACTCTTTTTCAATGCAGAAATATATTTAAATCGATACAGTAGCAATTGTTTTGCCATTCAGTAACAAAAACTTAGGAGTGATGATTTTTACCATATTAATGTAGATGTTTTCATTAAAAACGAAATAAAAGTGTTCCACTAATACTTCCAGACTGTTTAGTACATTTACGAGACGTAATGAAGGGATAAAACATTATGCATTTTTGTGTAAACGAAGGCCACAAAATGTATACTCTTCATTTCACCTCACATTCTCTTCAATCATAATCATTCCCCCTTATAAAGAAAGTCTAGTCCACCTGGACAGCATCATTATCATTACACGACACAACACAAATAATAATATGCATCACATCAAGAAGTTTTATGACTACTGTAAAACTTGTTTTTATCCTAATCAATTTTTAGCTGTTGGCAGTTGATTTTTCGTCAGCCAATATTATATATGTACCTATAGCTGACAATCAATCTAGTTTACACATTCACTTTTCTACATCTGCTAATGTAAATCCATGTTGACAATAATAGAAAATCAATTTTTATTATGAGCTCAATCGAACAAGGATTTTCCATTCATGTCATGCAAATGGTTTTTAGGTGAATTGATGAATCGCCGAGTATTTTTTTCTTGGGTAAGGGTTTTGTGTGTGTGTGTGTGTGTGCATTTGTATTTATTGAAAACTAAAAGTAAAACCTATTTGATAACATAACATGCAAACAAAACCCGCATTGCCAATTGAATATTTCTTTCCCTTTTGTTTAAAGTTGGGCATATGAACGCTAATGATGAGGTTGATCATGAATAAAAATGTATGCTTGGTCTATGTAAAACATCAAATATTTGCTGTGAGGCATCTCATCATCATCATCATCAACATCAGTGTGTTTGTCGAGAGCACTTGCTCTTCTGCTAGTTGCTCCCAACCAGAGTGTATTCCACTTACGAGTTACATATATGAAGAACAAATGAGTCTTTGAGATTCATTTTTTGATACTCGTTTTGTGGCAAAGAACAAGCATTTAGATTTTTTCTTTAAAAGGGGAACCTCTTTCTTTCTGTCTTGCTCTCTCTCTCTCTGTCTGTTTCTTTCCCTGCGAAACATAAGCGTTCGACACCAAACTATTTTGTTACATCAAGTTGAGAAAAGCATTTAATATTGCGTCACGTACCCACCTACTCGCCCTACCACCGCACCGTTTCTATCCAACTTGTAGCTTTATGCTTTTACACATACCATTTGCACTCCCGTTCACTTATTTATGGAGAAGAATCATATGAGCTAGTTTTACACAGTTGTTTTTACCTATCTCCTCTTGTATCATCATCATCTAGAACAACATCGGGACATCGTTCTCTTCGTCATTATTACACACATATACACAACACCATACTTTACTACCTTTAGCTTTACCTCTTCATTATTACTTCATTGTCTAAATGGTATACACATTATTATGAATGTGCACGATGAGACTTCTGTGTTCCCAATATGGTTTCAGTTTTGTTACCATGATTCGTTTTTTAATGGCATAGCCCTATTATAACTATTCAGTTTAGTTGCTCAAGAGGAATAAAAAAAAGTGAGGAGAGAAGCTAGAGCTAGAACTACACAAACTGATTCTCATTTCTTACCAGTCATGGACCAGCTCTCGGTCTATCTAAAAAGATTAGCTTCCTACTTAAATGCCATTACTAGCTAACTTGCCTGTTTTGCTTGCTTGAAGCAATTATGGTGAATATACGCAATAAACACATAATGCATATATTGTGTAGACGGCCAAAGCTCTTGAGCTACACATACTTATATGAAATGCACATGCACACAGAAAAGCTACCAGTTTGGAAGAGTCCCTCACTCGTCTTTGTATGCTTTGCATGACTAGTGAGTGCTGTTGTTGTTGCTTGTAAGTTAATAGAGAAAAAATCTGTGCATTGAGAAAAATAGAAGACCCTACATGATGAACCACCGACCAAGTGAGTCTGAATTAGTGGGTAGATAATAATGCCTCATACGTTGTTGGTTAGAAAACCCATTGGTAGGTCTCCCATTTATTCTCAACCGTTTCACTTGCTTTTTATCTAGAATTTTTACTTGCTTTTTTTATATTATACTCTTATCCTGTATTCTTCTTTACATGAGATATTCCTTTTGTCGTTTTTAATCTTAAGTAAGTTTCCCTGTGTATCCAGCTGGGTTGTTCCTCAAAAAAAAAATTTTTTTAACTTTTTGCCGCATTGTTATCCTCTATATTTTATCTTGTTTGTGAGAATGCCATAATAATATAAAATGTTTTGTATTTAACAAGAATATTTTTGTGTCTGAGTAGACAACCTTACACAATGATTGCAGGATTGGTAAATAGCAGGATATAAGTCATGATCATGATGAGGCAGAAATGGCTCTCTTATATATTGTATTATATTTGAATTTAGCATTCTGGGAAATGCCAGTAAGATTCTCGAAACAATCTTGTCGTTTCACGTTATATAAGATAAGGTGGAGGGAAAAGGCAGCGTAACATTTAGAAAAAAAAAATTAACAACTTTTATTTATGCGACGATTGGTAATAAATTTTGTGCTTGTGCTAGAGTACTGCGAAACATGCATTAGATGTTTAATTACTCCAAATATGCCAATAAATAAAAGTCACTGTTGGTCCGATTGTTTTCATTGATATGTTCATGCAGTGTTGGGTTCTCAACTGTGTGGCTAAATTAAAAAGTCAATTGAATATTATCTAAAGTCTACATTGTGCTGAAGTCATTGTTTAAATGAAAAATAACATGTGGTATGACATCACACCTGCGAAACCTGAATTCATATCAATTTAGGATCTTTTCTTAGCACGCAAAAATACATGGACCTTTCACTCGTTTTCTGCATGCATAATTACCTGGCAATGATTGAGCTCATTCAAGAGATCGGTCATTTGCTCAGCAGGAAAGCTAAAACAACAAGTGTCTGCTGACGGGCTAAAGCTATTGTGTTTTTTTTCCTTTTTGCCCCTCTGCAAGGACGAGTTGATGTATTCTGCAAAAATTGTGAACTGTCATAATAATCAGAATGTTATGGAATTCCATCAAAATCATTATGTCCTCGCTATTGCGTGTTTAGCCCGTGAAAAGGGGAAATTAATAAAGTAGTTTACAAAGAACTTGATGAAGAGCTGATTCAGACAATCAGAAGAGCAAACCGTGAAGTATAAACATGCAGCCAGCATCCTAAATTAACAAAATTTTAAGCCATAAGTTAACCCTTTCTTTCAATTCAATTGCCACGAAGAAAAATTTAAAGAAAAGCCTAATGAAATATTTTTGTGTATGTTCACCTGCTGAAAATTAAAGAAAAAAGAAGACGGGTGGCCAAAGAATGTCAATATCCAAAAGAATTAACACAAATGAGATAAGCCGCCTTTTATTTTTGACATAATTATATTTTGAAATAAAATAGTGCCCAAGTTTTCGCTCACAAATCATAGTTTCGTGTTTTGCACTTTGCGTGATATGGTTCACATGTGTACTAAAATTTCATTGGAGGAGTAAAGTTTTGAAAGCCAACAAGCTCTGGATCTCTTGATAGTTCTCAACAATCCAGAAGTTCGTTATTGCAACCACACACTCACTCAGCCATTTCTTCTTTATCACGCACACAGGTAAAGAGATGAGATGAGTAATGCATGAGGATACACACAACTCCCATCTGAGCTTTGGCTCTATACTTATTCTAATCTCACATCCTTCTCTTTCTCCTCTCTCTCTCTCTCTCGCCTGCTTCGCTTCATCATATTATTCAACATTCCGGTTAGCAAAACAATCAAGGATGGCAGTCACTACAATCTACACATTGAACTTTTAGTAAGATGGCTACAGGGTACAAGGTGAAAAAATATATATATATATCAAAGAGGATACTACTAAACCATATGCAAAAACAGTAAGTGCATTATATTGAGAAGTTGAAAACTTGGTGCGAAAATATCTTTTAAGTCACAAGTCAAAATTGTAGTGTATAAAGTGTGGACGTGGATGCTTTAATACAATATTACTATATACGCTTTTCTGACTCAACAACAATGATATGCAAAGTATCTTATACAACGTTTTGTATGTACACCACCACAGACTTCACTTAATGAAAAGGCTAATAGTAATAGTAATGATGTAAGTGGTGGTAGAACCGTGTGGTCTGCCTCACTCTCTCATCTCTCTCTCTCTCCCTTTGCTTGTCGGTCTCTTTTTTCCATCAACTGCTGGGAAACGGACCGAAGAAATCCCTCCAGGCATTGTTGCACTGTTGTTGTTGGAAATAATATTGTAGCATATTATATGTACCATCATCCTCTTGCTCAGCGTTTTTCCCTTTTTGTTCCATGTTACCGAGTAACTTATATGATCACTGTCTTTATCATATATACATAAGTATGAATGTGTAATACAAACTTACTTAAAGTATCAGTAAGAGGCCTCCAGCAGCGACACACCGCCATTTCAATTTCACTACATTTTTCTCTTTGAATTTATCAACTTAAAGAATGTTGTATGTTTTAATGCCTAATATTGAATTCCAGTTTCTTCAAGAGAAACTTTGTAGAAATTTTTTTTATGGTAGGTAGATTTACTTACTGTTTCTAGCTATGTATAAGCGACTACTATTTCTACAATGGTGAAAGGGTAATCAATTAACAATCTTACAGTTTCAACTAAAGAGTTTGTTACATTAGGTCTTTTAAATTTTTGATGCAGTTAGAAAATGATGCATGAGAAACTTTTGTGAATGTTTTTATAGGGAAATGTATCATCTATTACTAACCAAATGGCTCTTAACTATCCTAATTAAAGATTAGAGACTGGAAGAGAGGTTTGCTAAAACGCAAGAGACGGGTACAATTTCATCATCCTCCCCGAGTATAGGGTTTTGCTCAAGTGGTTTGTTTAACTAGAGAACGCAAAGAGCTCGTAATTTAGACTCTGAATGAAGAGTTTGTTTCGTATGTCTTGTTGGCTCTGACGTGACTCAAAACATAATCTTGGCGCAATCGTAATCGTGATCCTTTTAATGCAACTGCATTAAACCGGATAAATAGTGCTCTCTCAGGAGCTGTAAAAGCCTATGCTAGTTTGAGGACTGTAAGTTCCTGTTGCTGTCATCTTCGTGAACTGTCAGCCAATGTAATTGTTTAGATTAAAGTGAAGTTAACAACTGCGCTCCTACGGGCTTTATGCATAAGTTGACTCATTCCTCATCTCTCTTTTTAAAAAAGTTCCTCTTAGAATTCAATCTGAAGATTCCTCTAGTGACGAAGAAAACACCTAGGTAAGATGTGCATTGGATGTTGCTGTGCATATATGCAGCAATTGTTAAGGTAGCACAGTGAGTTTAGAAAGATGATGCGTCTCTCTGCATGCAACATGTATAGAAACGTGCATGCCTCAACCACAGAAATATATTATTCTGATCCTGGTGTTATTGTTGTTGTGCTGTCTTTTTGTAAGCCTTCTTCAAAATATAAACCTATCTAGTGTCATCCATTCTCTTTAGTTTTTTTTCCTTGGCACTTTTCAATCTCTGTCTTGATGCTGCTTGCTACTTCTCTTTACTATCCGTATTGTAACGCATATTCATACGGAAAGAGGAATTTCTTTTCCTCATATATATCCTTTTGTAAACATCTCCCTTTTGTTGGTTGCTACTGGCATGTTTTTTTCTTTATTTGGGCTCATGTGGACTTATAATGCATGTCTATTTCATTTAACATCATAAATCTGATTCTATAATCAGGATCCCTCTTCTTTCAAGAGTCTTTTTATACCTTCAACTTAAACTATAGTCTGTATGTTTTACACTCTTAGTAAACTAGTATATTTCAGGCAGATTTTTTTTATTAGAGAAGATGCTCCTCTGGATATAATATGTATCATTTAATTTCTTTCCATTACATCCATTTGCTTGATATCCTGCTGGGAGACCTTGACACATGGTGAAGTATATATTGTGGCTATGAACTTCTTACCACTATTCTTATTTTTGGTTGAGCTACCGGATTTCACATAATATCTTCACAACACAACCATTCGATTTATTGCATCAAGCTGACACACTGATTAAGGTAATGTGTTTGAAAAGTAACCAAATCCACTACAAGAAGGTTGGCCACCATCTAAAATTTTATGGTATATGGATCTACCCTTTATTTGGCTCAAGATGTAATAGTGTGTAGCACTTTAATGAATAAGATGTATTCAACCTGCTAGAAATACAAATTCCATTCTATATGAGTTTGCGTCTTTCCAAAAATATAAGCTAAATTATGGAGTTAATAAAAGTTGATGAAAACTGAAAGTGACCAGCTTGATCGTGTGGAGATTTGTACACACGGCAAAGTTACTCTTTTCTCATGGAGGAGATGAAAAAAAGGTTACTGTCGTTTTTTAAGCGCAAAGTATATAATGAAACTAAGAGTAATTCTGAAAGAATGTATGTATGTACTTATCTCTACCCATCCACATGTACTTAATACAGGAAGGAAGAAGAGCATCTTAAGAGTAAGTGGGTGGCACTGCTCAAGCATTTTTACCATATATCCTGGAACGAGCCAAACTCAACTTTTGGAGTTTGATACATGAAGCATAACAGAGAGGAAATGAAAGAGAAATACGTGTATATACGTGTCAGTACATACATAATAGATAAAAAGATGGCAAAAAGCGAATTGGTATTCTTGACAAATCCGTTTGGAGATGCTTATAAAAAGAGCTTCTCTCTCAAGAAAAAAAAACTCTAACGAAACCATACTCTAAGCCAGACGTTTAGGGCGTGCGTGAGTGAGTGAGTTGATGTGGTGAGGATTAATAATAACAATATAGATAATAGGTATAATGAAGAAAATTCTGTGCAGACTGGCTCTCTCCCAGTGTGGATGATGGTGGATGGTGGTGGAACTTAACGAAGTTGAGAGAAGGGCACATGTACTAATATGAAAAGGCAAGCAAGAGCTTGTTATTTAACAATTGCTAAGACGACAACGATGCGACTATCGCTTTTTCCCCTTTCTTTTTAATATGGGTTTTCTCATGTTTTTGCTACTCTCTCCTCTAGTTCTCCTTTGGATTTTACCACGATCTCCTGACTATCTTAGGAATATAAATGACATGCAAGGAAGGACCAAGCAGAAAGAAATGAAACGACAGGAAGACTTACACAATACACCCCACATCAAGCGGACTATACTGGATACTGTGTAATCTGAATAGGGTACATACTTTACGTATGAATATATCCACACATTAAATTCATTCCAGCAAACTACGCTTTTCTCTGCCACTTCGTACTAAAAGCAGAATCGTCATCGTCATTTTTCATGCTGTTTCAGAAAATACCTCAAGCCATCATTCTATAATTTTTGTGGTATTGTATGGCACTGACATAGTTAGCAATGTATGCTTCATCTCTCCACCATTTTATTTGGTCTCCCTGTTGTCCGCTCGTGAAGATAGCTCTTTGGGATTGCCTTCCTATTGTTTTATGATGTGGCAATGCAGACTTGACACTCGACAGATTTTCCCCTTTTGTCTCCAACTAGTCATAATCATATCTTTTGTGCATAAAAGTCAGTCCGACTGAACCCAAATTAAATGAAACAGGGAAGTGCTGAGCATTTCCTTCTAAAGCAAACAGGGTTTAATTATTACCGTCTGTCGCACGAAACAATGCATTTAAATTTTCTCATCTTTTATGCGCAGACACATCATCTCGTCTCGTCCCATCATCGATTTCTGACGAGTGGTTTTTACAATCCTTTACGACGCGATACTTACTTTTAACCAGCTGATCTTTAAAGTTCCCTAAAGAAATCATGGGCAGAAGTTACCATACATTTTTTGGGGTGGAGCAATGTAGCAAGTCCATTTGAACTAAATGCTTCGACCTAATCTTTCAATTTATTAGAAAAGTGAGCACGAAATGCATCATGCATTACAGAAAGCAACTTTTGGTTGCGTTAGGCAGTATAAAAATTCCTTGCATAATGCCGAATAGTTTAGTGTATGTATGCTTAATAATACTTGATTGTGTATAAAAAGAGGGATTTTATATAATATGACATTTTTTTTAGATATAAATCCTTGACTCTCTCGACACTTCACAATACTCGATATAAAATACGGTTGAGCAAGATTGACAATAAGATAATTCTAGTACAACATACCAAACGTTGTATTACTGCATATTTAGAGGAGTACATGGTTACATAATTGATATCACACAATGGCAAACAAGGAGCTTAAACGCTACTTTCTTTCATTTATACTCCCTTTCATAGATTATCATATGAATGCACATGAATGTTGTAATGTGAACGTCCCTTTGTTGTAGAATACTCCGAAAACCTTTGTTGTATGAAAAATATGTTTAATATCAACTTGTTTTGCTCAAACAAATTGAGCATTTTTTTTATATTTCCCCAGTAGACATAATATTTATTATTATACTAGAACTAGACACAGCAACTGAGATTGTGTGGCTTTCATAAAAATTCTATTCACAAGAATCAAGAATCCATTTCTTGAATGTGTAAAGTCGACCCGCATACTTTCCCGTAATTTACGACAGTTAAGTATGTCTAGTTTGGATTTTTCATGGTTATCGTGTATTATAAAGGAGAGTATTTTATACACGAGTTATGAGGGACTATATACATACCTTTGCTTAAGCATTGTGTCCACTTTCTATGCTACTTGTTGTAACTCTTTAACTTTGACAGAGTAAAGCATTGTTAAATATGTCTTGTTAATATAAAAGCTGAAATGCAAATGAGTCTGACGAACATTCGGAATATGAAAACAAAATTGGACAGAAATACTGAGAAATCCACATTTCTAACGGGGATTTAAAAAGTAGAAAATTATAAATTCGTACCACTTAGATAAATATTTTGATAGGAAACTTAGTTGCCGCAATAATCAACAATGAAAGAGGAAGAGCACCTGTTTGTGATTTGAATTAATTTCAGGATAAGAAGTTTTATTTGTGCTGATTTGAAGGGAGTTCTAACATCTTTTCTAACATTATTTATGTTGAGAACAACACTTAATAGAATGTAAATATTTCTGTGTGGCAAGGCTAACCTACAGCGATGAATAATATAAAAAATTATTATGACTGTGTTAGCGTTTCTCTGTGCTTGTCTGCATCTGTATTTACAAACAAAAATAATGAACGCTTTCACCTTTTATCACATCCATCTCTTCCCCTGTTACATATATCCATGCATTAGATAAGTACCATCAAATTAGGCCAACTTAGCAAACCCAGCGAGTTGTGAGAATGAAGAGAGAAAGTGTAAGTCAACAGCTGGTGCTTGTATTATCCAGTCCAATTTTATTATGTGCAATTATTTGCTTAGATTTCAAGTTACCTGACTACACGAAACCCATATTTTGTTAGATTTGACTGGAAATATTAAGTGCGCATTCATATCAGCTTGTAATTCTTGGGTTCAGGTAGCTTCTACACGTTGTTGTGTATGTATTAT
Source organism: Orchesella villosa (assembly GCA_036850725.1). Classification (NCBI taxonomy): domain Eukaryota; kingdom Metazoa; phylum Arthropoda; class Collembola; order Entomobryomorpha; family Orchesellidae; genus Orchesella; species Orchesella villosa. Next base: position 13,075 of record JAANSM010000294.1, on the reverse strand, counting down.
GTGTGTGTAAAAACAGTTCATAGTCGTCAAAGTGGAAAAGGTATAGGGTATGAGAAAACATGAAACTTTAGTGAATTGCTGGTCTGAGCTCCTCAAGGGAAAATGAAATGATGTAGAAAGTTACAACAAAATTTCCCTTGTAGGCATAAATTAATGATGATTTCTCCCTTCTTCTGCGTTTTACTAGAACATAAAGAGAAAATATCTCGTTTGGGAGTGCTTTCTCCATTTCTATGATGGAGAAGCACGTTTTGTCATGCTATATTTTAGTGGAGAAAGAGCTATAAATGCCATTGAAAAATGTAGTCGCCTTAGCAGTTGTAGATATGGAGTGTAGCTGAGTTGAGCACGATTCTCACTCCTCTTTTCTAAAGTACCTTGATGCCTTTTGCTGGACAGAATCAGATAGCAGAATTACTGACTGATCAATGCTCCACGCATATATATACTACTATCCATCTATACCTATTCTAAAAGATATACCTACTCACCATTTTATTATAATGCCAACTGGTGAGATCGACTCTCATGTTGATATTTTCGCCAATAACCATAACTAAATGAGGTACACTAAGCAGTTTCAAAAGTTGCAGTGTAACGAGCATTTCTAAACCTGAAACAACATTCACTTGACATGAAAACAACGTGATAAGGACGGCTGCTTGCTAAGTTATTTCCAAGACTTTTAGTACGGTGCAGTGAACACCAATTTTCAACTGCACTGCATTCCTATAAAACATCATTTTGCCTCATCTTTAGCAGTAAAAAGATATGGATAATGCTACAGGGGAATATGTTCAATAGTACCATACTCGCACTTTATATACCAGTCAAAATAGTTATGGTGATTGGAAATGATAGCACATATGGCCGTGTGTGCATCAACCCAATATGTTGCATCCTATTTGTGACTGTAGGCAATCGATTAAGCATGCCTCCAGTCAATCCAGCCAAAGAAATTTCATTAAAAAGCGTACATGTGTCATCATTAATGAATGTCATCCTTAATTTGACGATATCGTGGGTAAGTTAAGTAATGTAGTTCCTCAGTCCACAGCATTGATTCTTTATAGGTTGGCGTATATATAGAGAGAGGGAGTTTGCGGTAGTAGTTATCCTTTTTAACATAATATTCCATAGCGTCTTAGAACATTGCATTGCAGATGTTTGTAAATACATGCCTGAATTACTAAGAGCGTCTAAACACATGCGATTACTTGAAAACTAGGATTTGTTTTTGAGTGCTTTTCCTTTTCCCTGCTTGGCATTGTATTTATATGGATGTTTCTTTGAAATTTAATGGAGTACATTTTACTGCAACTTCTACATTGCTATTCTGTTCGTTAAGTTTACTGCACACACATACACATACACACATAATTTGGATTTTTGTTAAAAAGAAAATACTCAAAGGGAAAGGGTGAAGCATTGAAGCAACTGCACACAAACATACACATATATATTATTGTGCTACAATAGTTCTTTTTATATCTTGATGAAAATGTACTTTCAGCAAAAATGCTTTTTACATTGGTAAGGAAACATATAGCTCGTACCAGCTTTTCTGTGGATCCAAACAGTAAATTATGTATGCATCTCGGCATATCAGAGTGCATTAATATTTTTAAGTGTAGAATTTATAGCTTTCCCCCTTGTGTGGTAGACAGTAGAGTTGCACGCTTTTTATTATATGACTACAAAGATATCACTTTTATTTTGCCGTTCCTCTTCACACACACACAAGGCACTCTGACTTGAAATGTTTGTAGCATTATTAAACTACCAAAAATGAGGAACTCTTATTTAGTCACATCGAATTAGCATCCGGTGCATAAAATGTAGAGATGATAATATTCATAACATGGTAAATTTAAGTGTGAATGAACATCATAAAAAGATTTGCTCAATGCGTGGCATACATACATTCATATATATACCGGGAACCGTAAAGAGATACACTTGTGACACGAATTTTGAAAATTGAGTTCGCCTTTGGAGAAGAAAGGCTCAGTGAACATTCGTCGCCAGAGAACTGTGCTCTCTGCTTTAGCGAAAATGGTCACGTGTGGGAAGGCTTCAGGCAGACTCACAAACTTCCGTTTGAGACCATCTTCTCTTCCCTCGAATCATATGAAATTCATATGCCTATGATATATTAGAACTGCAATCAAGCTTGCTTCCTCCAACCCTATTTTCCCTTTCCTCGCGTTTTCACAGTTACACATTTGCTGTGATTCAAAAGGACGTGCTCGGTTCTCAACCGTGGTTGCATGAATTGAGAAGCTAGAAGGGACTAGGGTGGATCATACATGTAGTTATCTGATATCTATAAAAGGCAGAAAAATATCAGCACAGACAATGATTCAGTACTGAATCTAAAAAAAATACTTTAATTGTCTCTAGCAGTAGAGTCGCAAGCTGAAACCAAAGCAGCTGTAATATGAACACAATCCGCACCTTTCTTATATACACACATATGTATTAAGTAGATACAAAAACTTTGTTGCTAAATTTCTACAAATATTTTACGATTTTTCCAAAAACGCTACTAATTATTTATAATGTTCTTCAAACGAATATCCTGAGTCGAATATAGAAATACTCACCTGCTGTGATCAAATTCAGCAAACGTTCTCTAAGGAACCTGATTAATACTACACTGCGAGGCTGCGTAACTTTATCCCTATTGCTTAAAGGCTAAAATACACAATCACAGTCATTATGAATCTTATGATTCTCCTATTTCGCATTATTGCAAGTCTGCATTTCATTGAAATTCCGTGACATGTTGAATGCCCACTGTTTCGTTGTTTTCGTGAGCCTCTCAGATTAGATTTTGTATGAGCTTAATTCTTGGAATTTGTAACTGTCTGGTTTCTTACAAACGGTATTAGAATCAATGAAGTTCTGTTGAAGCTCCGTCGCTTACTTACGCCCATCATGAAGGGAATAAAATTCCTAATCAACGCCGACAGTCAACGTTCAAGGTTTAAGGATTATCAGATTACGTATTTATCACACATGGGCTAATTTATTTTATGTGATCTGTTTTATATAATTGCCTATGTGGATAGTTTGAAGAGTAGGGTTTTTCGTTTCCCACTTGGATCATTTCAATATCTCAGTTGGTTTTTGGTTGCCAGCGACTTCAAGCACCCGATCAGGTTGCAATCCCCTACAGCATTTCAACCACTCTTTTAACTCTAATTTATAACATCTCTAGAGTAAAACTGTCAACTGATAGTAGTGGCCATTTGGTGGGCTGAAAATAGAAACCGTAATCGGACAATGATACTCAAAATCACGAGAGTTACTAGGAATTGAAATTGAACAATGGTTTGTGTTTCTATGTCTACTAATAAGTCAATCGAGAACATCATGAGTCACGACTGCATCTTGCACAAACATAAACTATTGATTTATAGAGAATGACATTCATAATGGTCGCTTGTCTGCATTGCAAACTGCTAATGAGTACACCAACATCTCATATGAAAGGAGCCGTGCGAAAGCACCTAAATAATCATTGGCATGGTATGGCATACCGAATAGGTACGTGAGTATATCTATGGTCAATGTATAAATTAATTAAATTCAATAGTGATTCAGAAGCTAAGGTAAAAACGTTTCGGTGATTCACGACAGGTAATGATTTTTGCACGAATAAATCATAAAACCTAATTTGATACAGCGATGAGCTTTGCATGTTTTATATTATGTATAGGCCAATAATGATGTGAGTAAAGGAGAGAGAGTGAAGTAGCATAAAAAGCTATGCAAAGGATTGAAGGAAGGAAAATAATTTTATACAAGTTGGTTGTTATCTGTCTGTAGGTAATTTGGTTACATGTTGTCAAGCATGATTGATATGTGTGTACGTACCGAGTGTAGTATGTGTGCGTACACCGATAGGAATGCGTAAATTTATCATTTAACACAAATCAGAGTTGTTTATTCCAGTCAAGTCATATATATATATATATGGAATAAGTAAGGGAGTGAATAAAGAGGGAAGCCAACGAATTAATCGAAACAACACTCACTACTCGTCACACAATTTGGTGTAGTTATTTGTTCTGTCAGCGGTGTATATTTGAAAATTTAGCGTAGACAACCGACCAACGGGACAACACCGACAGAATAACATAATCGCTCTCAGAAACAATAACATGAAAGAGCAAAATTGTCGCTCATATGGTTTTGTTCATGGGATATTATGTGTGACATCCTTTACCACTTCGGCATGTGAAGTTGCTAGCACCACATTAATAAACATTTTGATAGAGAAAAAGAATAGGGAAAGGCATATATATATATATATGCAATTTATTTTTATGCATGAAAGTACGTATTAGGAGCGTGATGTGATACAAGCAAGAGACTAAACTGACTGCCAACGTCTGACTTGAATATTCGATACAGTAGTGCTCAGAAGCGTTCCCAACTTTCATGGTTGGATGGCAGGAATTTTCAAGATTGCTTTGGGACATAATTGCACATAGCTCACAGTATGACAGGTAGCAAAAAGAAGGATTGAATTGTCTTTCTGTCACATGAATGCCATAGAGTGCAATACCATGTCAGGTTCCGAAATAGCTCATAGCAAATACGCATATCAAAAAGTTTTAATAGTAAAGTAGCAGACACACACACACAAGGCTCCTTTTCCTTCTAGTTGAAACACGGGCCCAATACAATGAAAACTAGTAACTGGTATGAATTATATAGGAGAAATATATATTCTTAGCTATGAATATATATATATATAAATGTACCTGCATTCTACTGTGCTTTGCATGTCCGTTATGCTGAAAGGATAGCATCTTGTCTACAGCGCTCTTGCTTATTTGTCGTTTGTATAATCCCGCAGGGTATTTATATGTCAAGAATATTTCAGATTTTATCTGGAGCAATTCATTTGAATTTTATTTGATTTCTAACAGAGTGTTTCAGCCAGCCTTCATTAGATATCAAGCTGTCCCATTTCTCATTCTGGCAGGAGCGCTGGTAGCAGTAAGTGTCGGGGATTTCAGTTCTCTCTACATTATGTTTTCAAATATGACGGTTACACCACTTAAATCATGACTGTCATTAGGTTCTTACTCTCTCTCTCTTGGCGGCTGTGGTTTGTAAATACAATCCGTATATTACCTCCCGTTTATGTTTAATATATCATTTTTCTTTCCAAAAACAGAAATGGAAAACTTGTATTCTGAGAACAGAATATTAATATAACAGATTTATACTCAAGGAACCGAGAAGGTACTCTTCGAATCTCCTTTTTTATATCACTAAAACGCCGTTCCTAATCGAGATATGTACAAGTCTGTCTTTTTACTTACCGTTTTCTCTTTTTCATCCTTCTTTTCCAAAATATAAATAAATGCGTTTGTAAGTTTCTTCTTGTACACAAGTCAATCTTTTCTCAGTAAGTTAGTTTATAACTATGGGTTCTAACGCGGCAGTACTCACACACAAAATCACCACAATGAACAAGGAGCAATCATAAATGCCCAGCTCGAAAGTCTTATTCGTTCTCCCATTACACATAAAACATGGTGGGGTTACCTGCTGCTATTTACGAGCAGAGAATGACCATGCTGACGTCGTCGATACGAGAATAGAATTATAATAATATTAATAAGTTTTCCAACCAATCTTTTCACACTACACCATGTTAATAAAAAAAGGTAGGTTGACTAGCCTTGTGGCTCTTGCCTTGTTTCAAACTCGTGGAGATTTTTCATAATAATGTTCAAGACACCCCAACTTTACATGATCCTATCGCTCACGTTTGCAGTAACGCAAAAAAATATTAAAACTTCTCCCTACGCCAGTAAGCTCCATGTGGTGGTAAGGCTCCGTCTGAATATTATTGGGAAATAGATTTTGTTGATTGCACAACAATTTCAAGTGTTACTAGTTACGCTGACTGGATTCACCTCAAGTGGTAATGAACGATGTGGATGTGAGGAGCGGCTAGTTTTTAGAGACTTTATATTTCACAATACGGTTGCACTATAATAATAACAGACACACTTATATATGCACTTAAATTGAGTTGGACAATGAAACAACTTCAGGTAGTAAATTTATCCTGATTCTGAGCACTTAATTCTTTGTTCGTTTTCTACCACTGCAGATTTCGCACATCATCCAAGTTGAAAGGGTTTTTAGCTAAATATAATAATGAAACGTAAGTAGTAATCAGGCTCTTGTCCATACAAGTAAAATTTCGGAGAAAACCACTAGATCACCCGTGAGTATGCTTCAAAAATGTAATTTGCATGGCATTAGCAGAAGCCTAGGTCGAGTTTTGATGCGCAGAAACAAACAAAAATGTACAGACACTTACAACTTACTGTATGAGATAGCTATGTACATACAAATACTCTTTTATTTGCAATTTCCAGACCCGGCAACAATTCATTCAATTACAATTAGCTTAAGCCAATCAAGGCTGTAAAAATTGGCCTCGAGTTGTTCGTATAAATACCTAGTTAAAAACTTCAAGACTGGATGGATAGGTGTAATAGCACCAAAGAATGAAACGAAATTAGGGAAAAGCTGACGAGCACAATGTATAATAGCAAAAGGAGCTTCGAACGTTGGCCCCACTAGGCTTATTTTGACTTCTTAAGAGCAAGGTGGAGATGATTTTTTTCATTCCACTATCCAGTTTTGCTTGCATATATACCGCCCCTTCATAAAGGTAGCCAACGGGAAAGACACAAGAAAACGAATGGAATAGATCAAATCCTTGGCATTAAATATTAGTAGCTGACTGCATGACCAACTATGATATTAAATGAAGCAAGTCAGTATATCCGTTTTCAAAATAAAAAATAAAGTCAGCCTCAGAGTAGTCATCAACAATAACAAACGAAGCAAACACGAACGTAATGAAAACTAGTCTCTTTCGTAAAATTTACTTGCACTAGATCATTCTTGGCGAGAAGGTTGGAAAAATGAGTTACAACAAAAATATATATAAAAGGAATAATCTACAAGGCGCCACCAGCATTGAGGCAACACCACCACCAAGTTATACCTGCCTGCTACTATTCAACTATCCATTTCTCTCCATGGCTTTGCAGAGATCACACATCACATCACGCCATCACATTTACATGCTTAATAACCGCTTATGGGAAGACAGGGCAGCTAAAAGGAGTATCACAAGATATATACCCTATTATTTCACATTTTTGCCGCAAAATTTCATACTGATGGAAGATTAGATAGAGCTCCTCATTTTGTTTGCTGGATTTCTAGATACTTAGTTAGTTTTTTTTCACAAAGTGCATTGATATCTGGCTACACATTACTTTTAAATATTGAAATGAAAAGGTGCAGCCCACAACCTTGTATCATATATTTAAAGGTTTTATGTGAAGTTGAACGTTCCTCCAGTTTTACTAATTCATTTTGTGCACTTGTTTTTTTATCTAACATTGAACTGATTTCGCTGAAATTGATTTTATACAACTTTTTAATTGAAAAATGGAGGTTGAATGATCCATGTCAAGATACATAATTTTCATACGTCAATTGACTTTGATCTTTAGATTATATACGTCGGATTAGATGCCTGAGACTTCGAAATACACAGAATCCAAAAAGTTTTCTTCTTTCATTTATACTTCATATACAATGCATACTGGTAAAAGACTATAATACAAAATCAACTAAACATTCATGTACTGAATATGTAAAAAAAACACTGCTGGAGAAACATATTGTGTTGTAAACTAAGGAGTAACAGGAAGCGCCCAAGAAATTATTATTATGTACGAATGTTTAAGTCCTGTTGAGAACAAGAGAAACGAATCTCAGCCAAAACAACAAGAAGAACACCAACTTCAAAAAAAAGTGAGCACTACACAAAACTTGCAACGTTAGTGCAAGTAAAGCTTACTACCCAATATGTGAGTAGAATTATGTTAAACTTGTACTTTCATAACTCCAAAGTCATAACAGTTATCATTATGATCATTTTTATTATCATTACCATTGTCATTTTATAGTTTTGTTGTTAGTTCTTTTCCTGTTTAAGTACTTAATCGTTATTTCTGCTGCTGAAGAAGTACAGGGTTCAGACAGAACACATGTAGTGAGCCAGCACAAAAACGGGAAAGAGAGAAAGAGCAAACATAAATTACAGCTTACATGGTAAAATGATAAATGATGGTATTACACACTACACATTGTAGAGTCCTTTTTGTATTGTTGCAAAAGCTATATCCTATCCAGACCCTTGTGCAATATCTTTACGCCATCGGTTTATGAATACTTATAAGAGACAAATTATGACACCACTTCATTTCATATAATATATTTTACCCATAAGTTTAAAGGGCTAAGTGGAGATGACAAAAGTCACACGTGTGTGGAATCTTTTTAATTCTTAATTTAAAAATAATTATTCTATGACCATCTTAGATACAATAGTTAATGGAGGATGGGATTAATTCTAATTTACTATTAAAGCAATAATGTTACGTAATACATTAGCTAAATTAATATTATGAGTGTTTTATAATTGTACATTACCTGTGGTTCTTCACAACGTTGTATTGTGTCCTCATTGCAAGTAGCGAACCCCAAACTACACAGATAACCTGTAAGAAAACAAAAACAAATGTTTAATATTAATTTCACGGAGTTTTTCCTATGTTGCAAATTGTGCTACGTATTTTAGTATGCATTTTGGATTCTGCATTGCTAGACTAAATTAGAGATTTAGGAGAAGTACATAACCCTCTCTACTTTGCTAACATTTGTCCACGTCAACCAAGCAACAAATTTAGCAAATGGCTTTTGGAATATTTCAGGTCTAAAAGCTAATGAATCTGTAATATGTATACAATATGAATTAGTTTTGAATATTTTTCTAAACTCTGGCACTTTAGATGTAATGTATATGTACGTTGTGTGTGAATAAATTCTAAATTCCCCTTACAAATACGCTCAAGGGGACACAAAATATAGTAACCATAAATTCAGCTCAAATGGCTTCTCCTAGATTTATTTCTCCCGAAGAAAAACTTTCCTGAAATCAAGAAGTCTTTTCAAGAATTCATACAGTTGAGTTCATTCCATTTACTTGAAATGAAGTCGTAAAAATTACCATGTGCGTGCGTACATTCACAGAGAAAACAGCAATGGTAGCAAAATATGATAATGAAATTTTCCTGTTGATAGAAAACATACTTTACATACGTAACGTAACGCTCATCCGTGTATTTCTTTTAAAAAAAAGGCAAAGTGAATGTGTACTCAGCTCTTAAAAGCAATAATATTGAATCTTACTCTCGTTGAAAGAATCTCTACTTGGAAGAAATCATGGCAATGGCAAGGATTTGATAGAACCACTTGCACAACAATTTATTTTCTAAGATGGAATGCCAACTCTATATAATAAGTATGGATACACACAACAACATTGTGCACATCTATCTCCTCTTAAGTCGTAATGCAGTAACATTAGCAGAAGCATTAGAAGAGAAAATAATGTGAGTTGAATCATCTTGAGAAAGAGAGAGCTTCTGCATTAAATGCATGTGTGTGTGTGTATAGATAGATGTGAGGATGTTACACGGATGTTTCAATAGATTGTATGGATCTATAGCAGTAAACTAATATTACCGAGTGTTCCAATTTGCAGGTCTACTGGAAAAAAAGGCAGTAAAGACAGAGATGGAGAAAATGCTTTGCGAACCGATGAAATTCTTTCCCTTAATAGCATCTATTTTTATGCTTTCCTCAGCTCAGCTTTCTTTCATGCATTTACTTCCCTTCTTCTCAGCATTTATTTTTCTCCTCTTTCCCACTTTTCCTTTCATCGACGGTAGAGATTCTTCGTACTGAAGGAAAAGAATGACTAGATTCTTTTCTCTTCCCATCTAATACACAACTTATAAAGTATAAACACCCATATAGTCACTCTCTGGTATTTGGGATGCGACGCAAATGGCTAAAGAGTCGTGGTGGTGTGGCAGGGTTGTATTCTTTCATTTCGATCCATCCCATCGGTGTTTGAGGCCACAACCGTGCCAAATGTGTAAACTATAGATTTTGCACTTAAAAGACTTTTATGTCATTCAGCCAGGAATATATGCTCTTATAAATACTTAACTCCATTCCCTCGTCATTTGAAAACAGTCCTGGTTTCCTTTTATCATTAAAAGCGTAATCTTGCTTCCCGAGATACATGAGGAGAGAGCGGCGAGAAAACTTTTTTGTATCTGGTTTGCATATATGGAGAAATAAAAAAAACTAAAACCACCGTGAAGTAGCGGAATGGAATGTCATCATCAAGAGAACTAGTGCTCTCTTGAAACCTCGAGATGAAATGGATAAATATATAGCCACAGAAAGATAGAAGAGAGAGAGCACACACTCAGACTTACATCCTTAGATCCATCATGACTTCCATTAACTTTAGATGAGGATGGAAAAAAGAGAGGTTTTGCTTTAGTGAAATTCTTGAGTTTCTTAAAACTATTTCATTGATACTATTCAGACTTTTTCTTGGTTTGAGTTGCAAACAGGCAAAATATCGCCATTCAGAAGATATTGAAAATCAACCCTTTTAATTCTCTTCTCTCCGAAACCGAGCAACATCTCACATTTCTGACATTCTATAAACGGTTTTATTGTGCCCGATGAATAGTCAACTCACAACCACAAACTATTCAACAAAATATTTAATATTTATACAGCGCATTTAGCCGTAAACGACAAAACTTTTTGAAGTATCATGGACAAAGTGCAGGTTAAATCAGGTAAACAAAAAGACATGCTAACACACATTCCTTTTACTGCAAGAAGTTTCCGTATAAAATTTCACAGCTCACGCTAATCTTACTCTACTTTATCCTCTCTCTCTCATTCCCCATCATTTCTAAACAAGTTTTGCACACTCCAGGGATTGATAAAAAAAGTTTTGCAAAGATAGAAAATAGTACAAGAGCAAGGAAGCTCGAGAGAAAATCAATATTACTTATTGTTTTCCTGTAAATTAATTCAATTGGAGTCGCACTCCTGGAGCAGTCACTCCAACGGCAGATGTGGCCCAAGACAACTTTCACTTTGGCACTGACAGAATATGCAAATACAAAAGCTACAAAATGGTGTATATCACTGCTCCCTATAATAAATACACGTGCGTATGAACGTAGACTTGATTAGCACTTAAAAACAAGATTGACTTAGCATTTTCTCATGAAAGGCTGATTTCATTAAAGTTAAATACGTTACGTCTTGTTAAACGGTTATGGGAATACCACTGCCATGAAGTTTGATCAGAGTATACATTAGCATCATTTAAAGTAATGGAGTTATTTTTTTGAGAATAAGGCTACGTCACATTATGCAAGCACATACTACATGAAAATTTATTGCATGTAAGTACACGGAAACTCTATACCAAATGCATACCAAGAATTTTGAAAAGAATCTTCATGATACTAAAATAATGCATTAGGTGGCTAGACATACTATCTGGTTCCGTTTCAGTCTACAAATGGAGTTGAATGTACACACATATTATGAACGGATATATAAAAGTTATTATTGCACAGGGCTTGATTTTGCTAAGAAGTATATTTGAGAGAGAGGAAATTTCAAGCTCAGGAAAAGAAAGTTCCATCCCTTTCTTCTCACTGCAACCGCACACTACATCACATGTTGCCAAGCGAAGCAAGTGCAGGATTCATTTGATATCAAGATAGATTGTTCAGTTCAGCGGAAAAAATATTTCTCATCTTCTCCTTTTCCGTGAGGAAATGATAAACTAATCCCTTCTCAACTGGTATATATATATCCGTGGCAGTTTCAGTCTCTCTGAGCCGGGGAAAGCCAGGAAGGGAGAGGAAAAGAGAGAGAGAGGAGAGAGGAATGAATGTAATAACAAAGTACGTGTTGGCTAAGAGACGCAACAGCATCTGGCGTGTGTATGCTTTGCTTACCATGAGCACTATATGCCACCACCACACAGATCTTCTACTGTTATTGTTATTATTATACTGTGTTGAAAATCTATAGAGAATATTAGCACTCTGGAAAAAAGGGAAAGCAAGATGCAACAACATCATCTTACGATATATGATGCCATAATGGAAGCAAGGAGTTGGGTACACATACTCAGTAAGCTATCAGGATGGGAGACAGGAGCGACCTTTTCCTTACAATAAGTATAAATTTTGCTTTATTCTTCATCCTCTACTTATTCTTGGCAGGATTAGATTGGTCCCACATAACAGGGAGCTGATGGTGGTGTTACAAAGCCAAGAAAAAGCGTACGAAGACTCACGCTCACTGTGCCATTTGTTTGTGAGTGATTGAATGAGCAGTACTGTTCCTCTGCTCAATGAGCCTACAATGTTCGGATTAATCCATGCAAGCAATTCTGACAGAGAAATAATGCTACTCTGAGCTTCCAGTCAGAATGTTTCCTGTACGAGACACAGTACAATGGCACGCATGCAAAAAAAGTGCAGGGATTATGTGAGTGCGAAAGTGGTTCACAAAAAGGACTGTATTCTGTTACAGTTTTGAGTGAATGAACTGCTGATTTACAGGGTACGTCGTTTGTTCAAAAAAAATGAGATGATTGCATCCTTTATATCTATGCGTAGATGGAGAAAGCTACAATTTATAAATTTGATTATTGAATGGATAGTAAAAGTAATTTGCCGAATGGTTGGGCAACTGAGCATATAAATTTATTGAGTGAGTTGGTTGATTTAATTCCCAAATTAACGAAAACAAATGAACCATATTATGATGAAAACACATTTGAAATGGAATCTGACCTGTCAGATGGGCGGTAGAGAAAAGGAATATATGCAGCGGAAAACATGATTTGAAAGACTCTCAACCCCAAATATCGGTAAGCAACAACACAACAAACACAAAACGCAACCAAGCCATTCTATTCACCCAAAAACACTTGGACTCCAAACTACGTCTATATATTCGAAAGGAATAGTCATCGTAGTTTGTATTCATCACGACAAGGAAGCTCGCATATAACATGGATTGTGGCTAATATGAATGTCTGTGAGTGTTT
>JAANSM010000293.1:0-32841 GCA_036850725.1 Orchesella villosa | reverse complement strand
AGTCTCAAATATCATCAACAAAATTATGTGTTCCATACCATTATGAGTGAATTTATTGCATTGCATATAACTCGCTAAAACAGAAATACATTGTCACAATCTGCGAGAAGCAGTTTCTGCAACGTCTTCCGAGTCGTCGTCCTCAACTTCAACGTTGTTGATTAAATCGTTGGCTTGTTGACGATTGATGAAAGCGGGGGGTGCTTGGGGACGCCTTCGACGTGGTGCAACAGGCTTCTCTGGAAACCTGAGCCCGTCCAGGTAGTTAAACACTAAGACAAACACAGTCCACATGTTAGTTTAAGACATTATAAGACAACCTCAAAGTGGAGAATGTAAGTCTGACTCCGTAAAAGGGATACTTGCCATGTGAAATTATGTTGAAAAGGACAGCAAAGAAGGCCACGATGAGCGTGATGATAACCTTGACTAGACCAACATAACTAGCCATTGTTTGCAAATTTAAAAACTAATACAGCACCTTCCTGTACTAGCTAACAAATAACTAAACTGGGAAAAAGGTTGTCAAGTACAAAATCTCATATTCTTTTGTCCATTTTGCTCAACTATAAAGCTCTGCTAGTTCCGCGTTGTAACAAACCAATTATAGATTTACATCAGCAAGCAGTGCTCTTTTGCTCATAGTATTACTATTCATTGGTATCGCACTCTGCATTCGTTGCACCATTGGGACCCTTCAAAACGTAATGTCTTCTAAACAAACTACCTAAATATTAGTTATATTTAACACGGTGAAAAAACCTCTGTAAATTAAATAGAATAATGCTATGAATCTAGATTATTTTATTTGGAAAAAATGTAAATAACATATAACCATGCGTTTTGTTACTGATGCAACTGTAAAGAAGCATGGTATGTGCACTACTTTATGTACCATGCAATAAACCGCACAAATGTTGTGTACTTTTCATGCACTTCTTACTTTTCCACTTGATTAGCATTAGCCTTTATGGTGTATGTTGTACTAAAAGTCAGGACTACAATCTTATATACAAGGTGGAGCATTGATAATGCATATTGTGTACTCTACACTCTACGAAATACTTTCATCTTTAAGCAGGTGGTTGTTTACAACTAAAGATGTTGATACCAGTACCTGTTGCATGCATATTTATACCACTTTGTGCTTGTTGCATTAGTTTGAGATTATTTGCGTTTATGCATGGCAAGGCGCTTTTCAATGCAGGTGCAGTAGGAGTTTAATATGTTATGATCTTACATGTTGTACACATAGCGAATCCAAACTGCAAATGTGAGAGAACAAGGAAACCACAAAGAAGGTAGCAGTGATGTCACATCATGAATAATTTAATATAACGTGGATGCTCTCAAACTCATTAGTCATTATGTATGCATCTATGTTGATTTTGCAGAACAACTTCTTCTACTGCACTCCTTTGTTCTGCATGTACTCAACAAGCACATTCTGGTAAAGTTGATGCGTTCGCCTATAAATCTGTCATATGTGCGAAGTTTCCAGCAAAACCTTGTATTGTAATGGATGTGAGTGAATTAATTTCTGAACAAATGAAAAATGTGGCTCATTCCTAATATTTTTCACATTCTCTTAATTGAAATCATAATACAGAATACAAAAGATTTCATTTTACAAGGAAGCATGATTTTTGAAGCAATAAGGATCAGCTTTCGAGACCTTGACGTAATATATTTAGCTTTCATGTTGCTTGATTTGTCCTCTGTAGTACTTGAAAAAGAAAGTGTGGTAAAAGGTATTGGGTGTGAAAGGGTTCCGTATACACAGGTCCTTGACATGAATACACGGAGAAATCTCCGAATAAATCCTGCCATCATGCAATGAATGAATGCAGACAGACACTGCCCAAGGACAGCATCCTAAAATATTCATGTGCATGATGTATAATTCAACACTTTCTCCTTGTCAAGTGTGCTATATATATATTTAATTAGCGTATCGTGTACTTCCGGTTGGAATAAGAAATTATTGCCATACCCAATGATTTCTATTTCTATTAATATGGTATTGTAAAGTCGTCAGATGTACACATGCAGCGTAAGAATTATTTCATGCCACCATCGATTTCAAAACATCGTAAAACGATTTCTCTCCAATGGGCCTTGGGACGGTTATGATTAAATGCAAGACGCAATTAAAGCACCTCATTGAAATAGTATTTGACATTGACCATGAAAAATATTGTTCTTACGCAACTTATGATAGGTGAGTAAAATATTTGTAAAATACCACTTGGTTAGAATATGCAATTTCTTCTATGGCTTTAGCTGATGATTTTTCTTTTTAACTTACACAAAGTAACGAAAATACAGCCTGAATCTTGAAATTGGCATGCAGTAGTAAAAAATTTGGCCTTTAAAAAATAACTGAAATTCTAGTATACATTAAAAATCATTACCAATTACCATCATCATATAATAGCAAGTGTATAATAGTGAGAAACCAGGTAGGATATGGAAAGGGCAACTGCCCTAGAACTTGAATATTATCCCTTTGTAATTTTTGGTATAATAGTTTAGCAGAACAACAATGTAAATTGCTCCTTATAGTCTTGTATTGATTGATACCTTTAAACACTGAAATGAAAACCATGCAGCTATCTATATATATACTAATTGTATGTATGAGTTTCAACAGAAAGAGTGCTAAACACCAATTTAATTAGTCACCCTAAAACTAATGTTAGCAGTTCATTATCATATATATGCGCTATTGCGTAATCCATTGAAATTCAACAGGTGAATGACTGATTAAAGCAAACGATCTGGTAAAATTATGAGAGAATCTTTTCTCGAAGCAGATTATGTTAAGTTGTTTTTCAATCAAATACAGCTACTTTGAAAATATGCTTCATACCTGCTTTGTCAATATTAAATGGCTCTTCAAACGATAACCTACAACTTACATTATATACTGCAATGGAACTCTGCAACACTATATACTATACTTCATAAAACGGTTGGCATCCATCATCCATCTGCATGGTTCTAGACTCATGGTTGCAGCATGCATTTTTGCAACCCACGCGTCCACGTCCGTCCTCATAGTTTTCTCATTTGCAGTTTGCAATATATTAGATACATATCCGTTTTGATGCGACTCTGTACGAAATAATTAAGGATTGTCAGTTTAAAGTGCATGTTGCGACACCCGCTGCATGCATTGTTGCACATGCTGTAATAGTCACAAAAAGCAACGTTGTTGCAAGTTGCAACCCCCAACCATTGAGGTGAGAGTACAAACATGTGCAATCATGAGCCGGATCTAAAGGAGATGATGCACAGGATAAAAATTGAACAAGTAAATGATTGCCTTTGAGGATTATGAACAGCGCCCCAAATATCCAATCAAACCTTTGCTATATAGAAAAAATCGCGTTCCCTTTCTCTACTCATTTTCATTTTTAGCTACAAAAAAGGAAAATTCATTTTATGTAAATTTCTCTACTCTACATGTTGGGTATTATAACCTAAACTGCAAAGAAATCTGAGTTATCAATAGAAATTTTAGCATTACTGAGTAATACATTTCAAACTTTATACGTACGTATATCAAAAATATGGATGTTAACGCGAATACTTATTTTGAGAAAACTATTTTGTAACTGTGTGATAAATGCATTTAGGGCACCCTATGCGTAAAAAAGGTTGCATAAATTTCAAAGTTTTGTGAACACGGTAGTTTGGCTTCGTAGAAAGTTTATGTCAAGATGAGTAGGTTCTCATTGGGAAGAAGCTTGTTTTGACTATAGGCCAGTATAAACACATAAACTGTAAACACGGTCAACGGTATGAAATTTTCGTCCAGTTCCACGTCTACATGTTTACTAATTACTTAAAATGAATAATCTTACTACTTACATTATGCTACATATTTATACTTGCTCAAATAGGGTTGAAAATTACATGATTTATATCGATTTATATCATCGTATACTTACTTATACTTACAAGTTGAGTATGCATGGGCGATTATGAATCCCATCGTTTATTTTTGCATTAAGAATGTGGTTGCAGTCCAAAACATGCCGTTGTAATGTTTGTTGGCTTCATTAAACATTATCCTGATAGTAAACCATTTGGATTTCGGATAACTTCAAACTTTTGATGCTATACATTCGGTTTTTGGATGTATGCATCCAGTTAGGATCATAATTTCATGATATCGGAAGGAATATGGAAGGAAATACAACTACATTTACAGTTACAACTGTGACTCAAACGATAATTTCTAAGAAATGTAATGTTTTGTATCCTCGAAATATATACAATATAGGTACTTCACCTTGTATCAACCAACATCATTTTCTGAGCTGTGATGATGTCCACTGGTCACAAGGAGAATGTAACAATGAACCTCTATTTTACTACTGCCTAGAACCAGAAAAACAACGAGAAAGAAGCGAAGGTTGCTGAAAATACACTCATTGCCAATATGCGCGTATGGAACACATTAAAATTCGTTACAATTATGTTAAGTGGTACAGGAGAAATAGTTAAAGTTGATATTAGCCTCGTAGACAAATAGTTACATTTGCATAGCTGGTAATGTGCCGAATGGAGAGTTGAAGGCTGGCATGGCATGTGTATGTATGCATCTTTCTTATCATGCGTATTGACAAGACGGAAAAGGACAAGAAGTAACAATACAAAATACAAATGCACCTCAAGTCATCTCGATTCCTTTTCCTTCCTTCAATCTTCTTCGTGTATAGGCAACTTCTACACAATCGATTCGTATAGAGAATGTTGCCGTCTTGTTATATGTCATAGGTAGGTGATTGTTGTGCTTGTGCATATACAAAGAACGCAAAGCCCTCTCACCGCGTCCTGCAGTTATGTAGTCGCCCACGATTATATATTAATGTCTTGTTTTTGCTACAACGATTGACCATAACAAATAATATTGGGTTTGGTTTATTATGCATATTGGTGACTTGCTTTACTTTTATATAACCCCTAGATTCTTTCAAATCATGCTTCAGTCTACATTTGTGTGATGACACGATCACACTTAACTAACGAGTGGTCTAGAAAATCCAGCTAGTAAAGTGTCCAGTCTCCCATTCAGATTTCCAGCAACATTGTTGCAGATAGCTAGTTGATCTTGCAAACTTCTGAGGTCAATATGTGGTTTTAAAGTGGGATAATTTGATACATATTTCGAGATATCATTGTGAAATATTCAAGTCAAAAATTTAGTTTTGTTGGCAAAACAGTTACTCCGAATCTGTGAAAATATGGGAAGACGAAAGCAAGTATCTTTGAAGGAGCCAAGGTACAGTACAGTTGTATATTTTATTAGTTTTTATCTTCATGCATAGTTGGAGTCGGAGATCGTAGAGTTCCCTCCTGATTCTTTCATTGACTTAGCGTTTTTATCATTATGGGCAATGTGTCTCTAGAAGAGTTTATGGACGTCATAATGATAATGTCATAATATAATATATGGTAACTGGATCTCACAAAAAGAAAACTTTCATATAGAAACTGGCTGGCCTTACCGTTACGGGTTCATCGTCAGTCTGTACGCCTGTACACGCTATATTACCATTCACAATACGTTATACTTTCTCATATATAAGTCAATCCTTATATGACATCCATCCACCCTTCTAGCGATACATTGCATTATGGGTAATGTGAAACGTTATTGCATTGCATTCCAAAAAAAATTATGTAACTTAAACTTACATTGTATTCTTTGTTATGCGAGTAAAGGAGATAAGGAATGCTACGAGTTTTTGACATTACATTCTTAGTTATTTTAATAAGAGAAATATGGAATAATACGGCTTTAGACCCTAGACGCAAGAAATTCTTGTCGTCTTCCGTTGTATCGTTTGCATGTACCCAGAACATGAACAGAAGCAGAAATAGTTCTGGATTTGACTTTCTCTTTCATATTGACTATATCTAGCCACCGGCTGAGATGAAACCAGTTCCAATTTTATGGAAAGATTATTATGTGTTTAAAAATAGCAGGAGCGTGAGCCGGAACAAAAGGTCTAACTCGACCTTGTGGATGGTAGGAAGCATGTTTGTCCTTTCCCTTTCATTTTGCCCTGTTGTGTTGATGATGTCCACCACGGCGGATGTGTTAAGCTCCAAATCCACAGTGGATGGCTCATCCATTGCTACCACAGATCTTGATGAGCAACTAAGGCTATCCACCCCTTTCCTTACAACACATTTTGATGTGTCTGAGATAGGGGGAACTGAATCAGTACTTTCCTCTGGACTCGATCACGCCACCGTTTCTCCAACTGACAACCCATTGAAAAACTTTGATTTACTCGAGGACAACGATGAGTTAACAATAAGTATGGGAGGCAGCGACTGGGCAATTGCATTGGAAAATTTAAATACTTCTCAACATCGACTTGGTAAGTCCTCAGATTTGTCTAGTTCATTCACCTCGTCAGAAAGGAAGATCATATTACAAATATCCGACCGAACAACAACAATACAATGGCCGAAGCCTGTAATGCAACCCTTTTTCTCTTTTTGCCTGAGAGCATTTATGATCTTATTCATTTGTCCAGAAAACAACAAAGCACTAAAGCAAGACCTCCAGTTTTTCAAAAAGATAAAAAGTTCCAGTTTCCACTGGATTGAATAAAGATAGTTCAAAATGAATGGACCTTGTTTTACACTAAGATGTTGTTTTGTAACTGATGAAAAGCGTAGATGAGGAGTTTATCATGTAAGCCTTTCTCATGTGCCAAGGTCGGACGTTTATTTCATCAATTCTCAACAGTTTACAAACATACGTTCGGCAGTATATATGTTATGCTAAATAATATTTACTGTTATCTCACTTGATCGTAAAGAAAACAAAGCAATACGCAGACTAATATCCTTAGGTCACGCAAAGCAAGAAAGAATGAGACAACAGACAACGCAAACAAAGCATACATAATAGCATTTTCTTTCTCTAAACACGACATCCCTCAGATTCCCAACGAAAACAATAAATAATGCATAACGTAACTTGATCTCTTACTCTTATATAATGCCTCAAGTTCAAAGTTTTGTGAATGTAATAGTATTTCCAGGTATATACACACCACTTGTTTGTTTTGTCTTCTAATCATCTCTCTTACATCTTTGTATAGGACAATTGGGAAGAAGAAGATTTCATGACTTCAATGGGTCCTTAGCGTTGGGAAACTTAGAACCAGGGTAGGTACTAAAATATATACTATATGTCTATGATATAGGTGGACATTTTGACGTTATATTCATATTATAACAAATTATAGCGGGGAAGCATATCTTGATGAAAATGCATTGCAATATTGTAAAGCATAATTACGATTACAAAACCGCATTGTTCACAAACAGAAGTACCAAATATGTGCTTTATGTTTACAATAGGAGATACGGTATCTGAAATACAATATGTTTATTATTGTAATTCAAAACATTTGCAATTTGCATAAGTAGTAGCGCAGTGTAGCCCTATATCATTCTCTTCCTGGGCTGGTCTCTCAACCTGAGGAGCACAATACAATGCAATGATTCATGATGATTCACATTTTTAAATACCAACAAAAGCTTCGAAGAAGTGAAAGCCTTCGAATGAATTTTACCTGCATACAAGTATGCTGTTTTAAAGCATGCATCTATACCATTGCGATTTCGTTGCTAATAATACCAATTTACCGTAAATAAATGCGTATACATTGAATATATTCACGTTCAAGTGAAGAAAATGTACATATTTTTTGACATGATATAATGTTTTATGATGTTCGCTGCTCTGCAGAATCTTTCAAGAAGAAGCCGCTACCAGCTCGGATGATTTATTCGTTATACCGAAGAAAATGCTTGTGAAAACATTTGAAGCAGCAGAAGAAAAATGGTTGAGTACGAGAAAAATCATTGACGAGAGATTTAGTCAAAGTAAGACAAATATTCCAGATATAGACCAAATATGAAAAGAGAAATGCACGAAAATACAATATTAATTTAAATTTAGAAAAAGGAGCAGATGCAAAAGGTCCAATTGGTACAGCCTTCGCCTTCAATGCTCCAAATGAGGAGTCTCTGGCTTTATCAAACACTTCTTCCCTTTTGGAAATTGCTTCCCGAGCATTTCTTCAAAATCTAGAAACTGAACAACCTGTATCACGAAGAAAGAGAAATGTAGTCAAATTTGAAGCTGATGACAGCAAGTCTGAGGCTACAGAAGTATCAAATTCTGTCGTTTTTGAAGAGTTGGACTCTTTGCATTCTCGATTCGTTCGACAGAGCATGAACAGTATGAGTGGTCCAGCTGCCTCTTGCGGCCTTCACGACGAGGTCCTTCCGTGTGAAACTCAATCAAAGTACAGAACTTGGTCTGGATGGTGCAACAATGTAAGAAATCCTGCATGGGGTAGAAGTGTCATAACATTCGATAGAATGGTTTCTTCCAAGTATGATGATGGAATTTCTGCCCCGAAAATGCGCTCCGTTACTGGAGCAATTCTACCATCTCCACGCAGAATATCCTCAACTGTGCACATTGACGTAACCCATTTGTCAAATCGTCACACTCTTATGCTCATGCAGTTTGGACAGTTTGTGGACCATGACATAACTGTAAGTTATAGTTTCGTTTTGAATAAGCATGTGAATTTAAAAAAATACGATCATAGATCATCTCGATTTTAAAAATATACTATCTAGTTTACACCGGTTCACAAAGGCCCGGAAGGAAAAATTCTGAACTGCCGGGACTGTGAGAGCCAACTGCAAACGCATCCCGAGTGTTGGCCAATTCAAGTTGGATCAGGAGACGCATACTATCCTCCAATGAACAGGGATTCTGGCCGTCCAAACTGTATCCCATTCACACGCTCACTCCCAGGTCAGCAGCGGCTCGGACCTCGAGATCAAATCAACCAAAATTCCGCCTACCTGGATTCATCTCAAATTTATGGAGAAAACTTGTGTAAAGCTAACAGTTTACGTTCACCAGGTGGAAAGCTGAACGTGACTGCTCACCCCGTTCATGGTGCTAAGCCACTGTTACCACAAATCACTTTCTTGAAGGAGTGTAAGTCTCCATCTGGATTCTGCTTTTACGCTGGAGATCCCCGTGCATCAGAACAACCTGCTTTGGCAGCTGTCCACACCATATACCTCCGAGCCCATAATCGGTGGGCGGACGGCATGAGATCAGTTAACAGCCACTGGAACGATGAGCAAATTTACCAGGAAGTGAGACGCATAATGTCTGCTGTCAATCAACACATCATCTATAACGAGATGCTTCCCCGTCTTTTGGGTAATTCAATGATCAACGCATACAGCCTGGGTCTTCAAAACGACGGATACTACGCTGGCTACGACTCATCTTGTCCATCAAATATTTATAACGAGTTTGCGACGGCTGCCTTCAGATATGGTCACAGTATGGTAAGACCCAATTTGGCAAGGATGGACAATCGTTATAATGGCATGAATCCTCACATTGCCCTCCGTGATGGATTTTTCAACTCTGATATGCTCTACCATCCTCTAATGGTTGATGAGTTGATGAGAGGTTTGTTGGGAGAACCCATGGAGCAGCTAGATCCCTTCATGACAAAGGAAATCACGAATCACTTGTTTGAGGATAAGAAGAAGCAATTCAGTGGAATGGATCTTATTGCACTAAACATTCATCGTGGAAGGGATCATGGCCTAGATGGATACAATAGCTATAGGGAAGTATGCAGCCTGAAGAGAGCCACAACGTTTCAGGACTTGAGTAATGAAATACCCTCAGACGTGCTGGTCAAGTTGAAGGAGGTGTATGCACATGTGGATGATATAGACTTGTTCACAGGAAGCATTTCTGAAAAACCTGTTCAAGGTGGGTTATTAGGTCCAACAATGACGTGTATCATTGGAACCCAATTCAAGAGATTGAGACAATGCGACCGATTTTGGTATGAGACAACCGATCCTGCCATCAAATTTACCCCACAGCAGTTGGCTGAGATTCGAAAGATGACGTTGAGTAAGATTATCTGCGACAATTTGGACATGCCTTCGGATATTCAACGATATGCATTTGATGCACCTCATAATATACTGTTAGAACCAAAATTTACATTGATTTCCTAGATCATTCATAAAGTAATCTTCATAATTTGTTGATGGTTTGCTAATTATTTTTACTGCTTGCGTATTCAGAAATCCAAGGATCCCATGCGATAAATTGCCAGCACTTAAGCTTGATGCTTGGCGTGATGCACCACCAGCTGCCAGTTTGAAACAGATTCGGCGTTGCAATATAGGCTCAAAGGAAGTTGAAGTTGGAAAATCAGCTTTACCCTCACCGTGTGTCTCGTGCATTTGCACTCCAGAAGGGGTAAGTTAGCAGTTATTTAAACCAATAAACCAAGCACAGTAACTCTTTTAAAACTCAACGCTTTTGATTTTCAGACCCGTTGTGCTTCACTCCGTATTACAAGTTGCCAACGACTGTTTTCGGAAGCTAGAACGGAGGACATTGCTAAAGACAACGTGTGTGTGAGCCAATGTGGCTATTTACTGAGTAACAGTAATAAACTGAGCACCGTTGGACGACACCCTAACTCAATTTTTAGTTTTATCGCTCGTGGAACGTCACCTTTGAGAAGACCTTAAATATGTAAGTTTGGATTCTAAACTCATTTCCAAGTTATGCAGCACTATTCTCAATAAGTTATTTTGTTAGCCAGAGTCTTGCGTTTGAAAACTAATTCGTAGACTGATAGAGAAAGAATGCTAAAACATAGATTGTATTATAGACCTTAGCAATGCTGACTGTAAAAATGCTGAAACCAGTATAATATAATATGATAATTTGACTGTCAAACTGTGATACATTTTTTTTTGTTTCTGAGTTCTGTAAAAGATGTTCATTACATAGATATATGACTATATATGTATACGTATACAAACTACTGTACAGCCACAAATGATACTATTTACTATATATATTCAATATTTGTTGATTTTTGTTGACAAGATAAACATAAAAAGCCATAAAAAGTTATTGCATAAACCCCATGTATAAAGTCGTAAGTTCCTACTGTTCTATAAGTTAAAATGAGCTTTTTCAGAGGGCTTTTCTTTCTATCGGAGTAGCAAGACTGTAATTATAACTTTGCTCGTCAACGCTAATTTCAATTGTGGTCATACGCAAAATGATATGCTACACCTACCCGCCGCTGCCACAGCCAGTGTACCTTCGATAAAATTACTTAAGGATGAAACTTGTTATTTGTGTTATACGATTAACATTTGTTGACCATACTGCATTTTAACACAATCTATAAGCTAGTATAATGAAATATAAAGTTACTTCTGTTGCCTATGTATTATTGTTATTTGAAGTTTTACCTGTACTAAATGACTTGTACTACATTATGCTTACAAAATTGATATTAAAAAATGTTTAGTTGGATACTTCATGCGTTGTATATCGAGTCAAGTATTTATTTTTAATTTTGAACTTACTGCACAGCAAAATTCAATTAATTTAAAATTACGATGTTTGGAAGAGCTGGCACGAAAAACAACTTTTTACACGCTGTAAATACAATATAGTAAATCATATATCAATGTTAAGTTGACAGTAATTATTTTTTGCAATAGCTGCAACCGATAATGTATATAATACTTTTCCCATGGCAGGTTTACAACAAAATAGCATTTACGCATTTGAATTGAATTCCGTTCAATAAATAGTATACAGTCAACAGTATACACACACATAGTTTCCCCCAGATCGGATATGATGATCAGATCAGAGCTGACACGTAATATATATATACGATAAGTCATAAGGACTTATGTTATATGTATATCATTTATATGTATCTAAAAGGTACACAAAACACTTACTTACAGTTAGATAGGAGCACAATGTTCTAATTCACAGTTATCCGCCGCTTTCGTTATCAACACAAGGCTATTAATTTCGTCGAGATAATAGCTGATTCGATTTTCATGATGTGTAGCAAGCCGTTATGTTGCTGCTAATTTTGTTAGCTTAAGGTTCGCCCCCGATATCCATTCCTTTTCCGTTTTCTTGTGTACCTTGAACACATTTCCAAAGGCCGTAGTTTTTCCCAACATTTGTTTGCCACAAACGTAAAGTACCGTCTTCAGATCCGGACGCGTATAGCTCAGCATCTGGAGAGAAGCGGACACAGTGAACAGGACCGAAGTGTCCTTTGAAGGCATCTAAACAACAACAAATAATAATTCATCTGGTCAAACAAATGTGAATGTATTTTGAAAACATTTCCACTATTTTTCGCATCGACTAATGAAGAGGTACCAATTTCAGTTCCAGTTTCAAAATTATATTTGTAAATTTTGAAATCTTCTCCTCCACATACAAAAATAGATTGGTCCGGTTTGAGTGAGGCGGAATGTACTTGGGTTGGCACTTCAAACTCTTTAATTGCAGTTAAACTAAAAATAAATTAAATAACTGCTTAATCCTACGCTTCCTACTTATATATGAGTAAAATATAAATGGAGAGAAAGTAAAGTAGTAGAGATAACCTTACTTATCTAAATTCCAAAACGCAACGTGGCTACCGTAAGTCATGGTTAGGGTACGGGACTCGTGGCCAATCTCTATGTCACTGACAACGCTTGGAAAATCGATCCGCCGGACTTCCTGCCCACTGGTCACATCCCATATTCTCAAAGTTTTGTCATCTGAGCAACTCACGATGCATTTGTCACCATAAAAAAGGCAGTGTCGTAAATTTGATTCGTGTCCACTTAATTTCAACGGTTCTGAAATGAAAGTATATTACGTAAATGTTGTTCTTCATTACACACATTTTTTTATGAAACAAGCTGTTGGTGTTGGTACCACTATTACTTACCCGCATCTGGTCTTTCAAGGTCAAATATTCTAATAAGTTTTTCATTGCTTCCTGTCACCAAACAGTTGCCACTCGGGCTAAAGTTGACGGATTTGACAATGTGGTTGTGTTGGAAAGCATGTACTTCCGTGCCCGCCACTGCATCCCAAATCTAAAATCAAGTTAGAAACAAAAATAATAATGATTTCACGATACCCTCTGTTTAAAATCAATAATATGAAATATTATTATTAATTAAATACTTTAGCACTAAAATCTGCAGCACCAGTAGCGGCCTTAGAACCATCCTCATTCAGGGCAACTCCCCAAACTGCACCCTTATGTCCTTCAAATGTCCCTATCCAATCGCCTGTGTCACCTTGTCGTAACATAGGTTTTCCATCTAAACACCCGAGAAATAAAAAAATCTTTTAGTCAAAGTTTCGTTAAAAAATAAATGAATTTTAGATATATTTTGATATTATTATGCTTCACTGTCAACTACACAACTCATACCTTTACAAGCAGAAATGACAAAATATCCACTTTCAGTGATTTTACTGAAAGCAAGTTGAACCACCGGCCGGGTATGTCCGTGACATGTCAACGGAGTTTGTCTCACTGACATGATTTGACTATCAAATTGTTGTTAGATTTTTTTTAATCCAATGATTTACAAGCAAACTGATTTGGTTTGTGAGCCCAACTTAACTAGAGCAATGTGAACAAGCACGAGGTCACAACAACAATCATAACAATATGCATAAATATATCAGTGTAACATATTCTCAAGAATTGCAGATGTTAAGAAATTTGCTCAATGAGCAAATATTGAATGTGAATGCATTCGGTATCGTACTACTACATACTACATTGATACAGTATTGAATTGTGAACATTTATATACTAATACTACATCCATCCCTGGCTATCTTGCAACGGTGTGGTCCTGGCTGGTGTATAGTAATGGTGTAAAAGCAAAGGTTTTGAAGGTAATGCTCAATGCTGAATGTACACGTATGCATTTCATATACTTTTAGCATACTGTATAGCGCTGTATAGCTAGAGGTACATTTTCTATACGTTTTCAGCTCAATAGTAAAGGTCATTTATTCTAGAGGTGAGAGGAGACATATAGTTGGTATAAATATTATATGTATTGCAATAAGTTGACTAAATGTTGTATGGTTTTTTCTGTACATATGATTATATGATTATATGATTATAGAGTATAGATCCATGAGACAAGTTGGAAATGCATTTTATTTTACTTTTTACCACGACTGAGACTTAGCTCTAAGCTACATATATATGGTACGCGTATAACATGCAAATAGCAAGCATTTTACAGATGCACAGCAATAAAGTAGATGGTGGTTGTATTTTATTATGAGAAGAGAACTAAGAACCAGGCTAGAGCTCAAACTATCCTCCTCCTGTGTATATAATATAGCTCAATAAATTCCATGCACAAGTACACAGCTCGTATTCGCATTTCACATGCAGGACAAGCACGCTTTGTCTCACTTCAATTCAACATGCACACTTAGCTTGAATTTCACAATGAAAGAAGATGCACAATATCGTTCATTACTACACAGTTGTTAGAATAAATGCATGACCTTTTGAAACTTCTGTCCGTTCGAAACATGTACACTAGTAGTATGCAATAAAAGGTGTCAGAGATGTTTTTTTTTGCATAAAGCAATATTAGCTGCATTAGTAACATATAATAATAAATTATTATTATTTTTAGGATTTTACTTTTGATAAGTCATTATGAGAAGAGAATCTCCAATGAAACAGAATATGATAAGCTCGCAAAGTCCAAATAGATTGCATGATTTTGTATTCATGCCGAATCATGGAAGCTAGGTGTTGCTGATAGAGTGGAGTGACCTATAATGTGAGTATCACTGGTGCTGTATCCATATTGCCATCCGTAGACTACACTAAGCGAAATCACACTTAATTTTGCAAAATGTCAAATACAAAGAACTCAATTAATCGTTTCTTTGCAACTCCACCCACAGCTGTACATCCTGTCACTTCGATTTCAGAGAGTAAATCCAATCTCGGTAAGTCTAAGAAAGTTCAAATAGACGTACCACCAGCTTCAACGTCCACTCCCTCATCCGCGATCTCTACCATACCTTCAACATCAGACGCTCCTGGTAATGAACCAAAACCAACCAAAGCTCCGGCATCAAGACGGTTTACAATACCAAAAAACGCATTTTTGAACAAACGCGATTCTGGGAACGTCTCCGAAAAAACTGTGGAAGGTACGAAGGATGAGAGTGGGCCTAATGAACCGAGAAAAACCCTTGCAGCTCGAACTTTTCGGATATGGCACCCGCAGAGTGATAAGAAGAGCATTGTAGTGAATGTTGGCAAAGAAGCGGACCCGAATGCTGAAAAGGTTTTTGACTCTGAAAATATAAACTCCAAGGGCTTTGTCGAATGGAAGAAAGAAGCGAAAGCGCAGTTGCCATCCATCACTGGGGGCAGTCCTGTGGACACATTGGATGACGTTTTAGAAGTAGGCACTGCTATTTCTAAAGAGGATCCTAAGACCGGTCAACAAATAGTGCGACGATTAAGCTTGGAAGAAAAAACTCGTGGAGAGTTTCAACGCAAGTCGGTACCCTTCATACAAGTTATCAGGCACACACTAGATTACACCGCAGGTAGGAAGTCTTTGCGTGCATATTCCTTTGATGAGGAGTCAATAGCATCCACCGAAGTGGACTTTGAAAGTGATGAGGATGAAAACGAACGAAAGCAAGCTGGACATGACATCAAGGGGAAAATGTTAGTTTTTAGTTCTTCATAATTTTTCATGAAAATAAACTTATACTACGGTAATGCAAATTGTCGGGTTGTATGTTATAATAATAATGGTACTTCAGAAAAACTTTGAAGGAGCTCGCTGAACATTTGACTAGTAAGCGAGTAATACGACAACAATTAATCCTGAAAGCGACAGGGTCAACTGTTCTGGATACGGAAGGTGAGCTAGACTAAAATGCAAGTCTCTTTCAAATTGAAGATACTCTTCGTGATTCGGTCACACTTCTTATTAATTATTTCAGAGATTCCCCAACGTGAACATGTGCTGTACTTTGCAGAATATGTAAGCTCAATTAAAATACCAATTGTTCCTCTTATATTAAGTTTCGTTAGGGTTTAAAAGCGAACATGCCAAAAACTCTAAATTAGATCCACCAATTTCTCCATGATGTAGCTAATACATTTACTATTTGGGAGAAGGATATCAACTGTCTCCAATCTATATACGGAGTAACTGTAGTTTCATATTTTATCTGGTTGAGGAGAGTTGTAACACTGAACATATTCTACTTTCTCTTTACGTAAGTTTTTAGCTATCAATTTTGTAAGATGTAAACTTATGTCTTCCTAAACAACAGTTACATTATGTGAGTAAGAAGAACCCGTGTTTATTTACGTGATTGGAATTCCTAGACTCTGTTTAGTTATTGTACCTCAAGCTGTGCAAGACGTACGAACATTAAATAGCTCAAGTATGCAACCCCCGTTCAGATTTTCTGATCTTCTTAATGGCGAAGGATGGCTTCACCACTCGTACCTCTACTATTCAGGCATAGTCAATTAACCCCCAACAAAGTATTATTATTAATTATAAAAAATATTATCAAAGTCATGCTAACGTTTGTCGCTAATCGAAAATTAGGATATCATCCGGGAATCCCCAAAAACCACAGCAAAGTTGAAAATACAGACGAACCATTTAAATTGCCATCCTTTCGTTTCCTCTTTGTAATTTTCATCATTTTCGTCGTCAACACATACTTTATATTTTCAAGGTACGCAACCATGCCATGAATGACAAAGTTAATAAAAGAATCAATATAATAAATTACTCCTTGGAAATGTAACTCATGAAAACCTATCGGTTTGTATACTTTCTTTCGTTTTTAGGATAAACAAGTACTACCACAGCGTTAGGATGGAGAGCAAAGTATCAGGCTTGGCAAAAATGGACAATTTCAAATCTATAGTGTGCGCATGGGATTTCAGTTGCACGGATGCACAAGCAACTATTAATCTTCACAAAACGATCCGGCGTGAGCTTCATGTAAACCTACGTGAAAGAAATTTAGATATTTATTCCGCATTCATCTATCAAGCTAAGAAATAACTTTTCCCATTTCCTTCCAGATACTAGCCAGGGCATCAAGAGGTGGAAAAAATATAATAGAAATTGAAGCCGAGCAAAAACCAATTTTGGCATACGCTTTGAAAAAATTTGGAGTACGTTGGGGACCTATTGTCCTCCACATTGTCTCTAATTTGCTTCTCCTACTTTGCTGTTTTCTCCTGGGCATTGTGTTGTACTTTCTGTGTCAATTGAAGCTCGAGTATTACCTTCAGTGCATTTCCGACAGGGATGACGGTGTGATTCGAAAGATTATTTATAGCAGTTATTGTCCTGTAAGTTTGTGATAAACAATAAAACATGAGCATGCCGGTATAAATGCACTATCATGAGCAATAATAATTCTTTTTTATTATAGGGCGGTGACACGTATCTCCAAACATGGATTTTCTCCTTACCTGCCATATTCGCAAGTCTTACAAATCTGACCCTGGTCAGAGTCATTATCCTCGTGGGGGACAATGAGTTTTGGGAAACTACAGAGATTAAGGTGTTCGCAACCATGATCAGGTACCACGTACCACATTCCCCCAAGGTTTTGAGAAAACGTTCAACTTTCCCTACACCGTATTTGTTTTAAGTTTTTCTTCATTTTTCCCGTTAAGAGCTGGAATATTCTATCTTACACATATCGGTGTGTTCTATTTGTTTTGGCTTACTTCCAAGGAAAATATTCAAAAGGAAGGTTTTGTGGCAGAAACACTATTTGGAAAAGGTAAGCTTATCAATTTTTTTCATCAAAGAATATTGAATATGTTGGGCTTTAGATTGAGTATTGAAATGTTTTACTTTCATGTATTCTATTTGCTTAGAATTGTATAGGCTCGTAGTGATTCAAGGATTGGCTGATCTTATTTTCAACCTGGGGGTCAAAGGCTTGTACCATTTTTTACGCAAGTATGCAAAGCTACTTGTAACTGAGATATGAGAACCGCTATATATGCGTTGCAAACTCTAAAAATGCTTTTGTATGGTTTCAGAAACTCAAAGCACTACAAACCATCCGAATTTCAATCAGAGTACTACTCCCTTGTATGTTTACACACATTCAGATATTTTATGAGAATGTTTAATGTTTGGCTTAGTATTCAGTTTTTGGGTTATATTTATTCCAGAGCATGTTTTACATGCATTCAATATCCATCATTGGTGTACTCTTTTGCCCTGGGATATGCTTTTTTATTACTGTGCGCCTCGTACTGGATTTTTATCATCACAAGGTGAAAAGCGTTCTAGATTCCAGACATTGTATCCATATTCCCTTCTGCTATAAAAAGCTTGAACTAACATTGTATTGCCAATTCACAGTTTGCGTTACTTCACCTTTCATCTCAAGAAACTTATTCAGCTCACGCGTCTTCAGTTTATGCACCGTATCTTTTGGCTTACTTTGTTTGCTATTTGCTTACCTCCTTCCTCAATGGGTATTATATCTCCGAGTAGGTCAGGCATAAATGGTTAATGACGTATGTAAAGTTAAATTAGCAATAATACGTAATTGTGAAGCATGATTTTTATAGAACTAAACCATCGTCGCTGGACGGCCCATTTATAGACTACAGCAGCATTTCATATGATCGAGTAATTGCAGACGTTCTCACCGGAAGTAAAACTAACTGGCTTAAACATCTTGCCAAAGCCGGTAAAATCTCATAATCCCACCTACACCTCATCGTGTTTTCCTATAATTAATGGCGTGATTTTGCTCACTGGTTTCTGTCTCCTTTTTCCTGATCTAATGCTCCAAATAACTAGGTTTCTTGGTCACGTTCATCATTATTTTGGGGTAGACAAACGTACCATATTCAGGAATTTAAAAATAAAAATAATATTTTTACGCAAGTAATAATTCATTCCCAACTCTGTCCTTAGGTCACTAGTATACTTTTGTCGTCAATGGGGTCTCGCGTATGAACCAATAGTTGAACAACTTCATGAATTCATATTACTCGAAAGAGGGGATCGGGACCTTTTACTAAAGGCACACAGAATAGTCTTTCTCATTGTAATTAAAAGTATAATGCAGTTTTAAAATACAAACTTCACATTTAATTTAAGCAGGCAATCTTTGATATTGGTAAAGCCACTGGTGTCGCATTTGGAGATTCTGCCACTACTACTGGCTTGAGCACAACCGCTAGCGAGTCAGAAAAGGAGAACACAAAACTAGAGGAAGATGATCAAATTAATCGATTGATTCGTCATGTTCAGGCAAGGGGATCACAGGTCACTCACGTAGATGATATAGACAAAAAGGCTCAGCTCTGGAATGCAGCTCGACATCATCGAGAGCATATGGAAAGAATGGTAGCAACAATCGTACAATCCAAAAGAAAATCGAGATATAGTTATACTGCTCCAGCGATTGTAGCTACTTTAGGAAGAAAAAAGGCTTCAAGACGTGGAAGCACTTACTCGTCAGCAAGTGGTAATAATACAAGTACATCCGAAGCAAGTGATGATAGTTCTAATGTTAGAATACCACAAAAGCAAAGAACATTTGAAACGGCAAGGAGAAAATCTGAGTCTAAAGGGAAATATGTCTGAATATAAGACAATTTGGACAAAATAAAGTGCTTAAATTAACTAATAAACGTTTTTGACATTTTCGGTGTGTGTGTGTGTGTGTGTTCGTCATATTCCTCTGAAAATGTCAGCGAGTCAGCTTACGATGAATCGAATGTAGTATGCTGTCAAGATTCTCTATTTGAGCTCATCATTTTAGCATGTATTCTCTAGCACAGCGTCGTTTCCGGCGGAAAATTTTACTCACATTGCCCATCACCAAAATTGCTACTGCCACTGACATATAATGATGTATTATGTAATGGTAATGCTATACTTGGTCGGATTTCTAAAATGCTTGTGATGTTATAGAACATCACACACTTCTACTTTGTAACGGAATTTTTGCATTTGCCAATAGCCTAGCCTTGACGAGGAGTCGAGCTCACGTTGTGCTGCGAAATTGGCAAGAGTATACACTGATTTTCTTTCATCCTCGTCTTCTGAAACCTATAGAAAAGATGTGGAAATGGCAAAGGCTAAAGGAATACACATGTGACATTGGTATGGTATGTTATAATATGAAATTCTTCAAAGGAGTATATACTACTGCGTACATCAGGCATAAAAAGAAAAGGCCTGGAATGAAACCCATGGAGTTGCGTGCAAATGATCTGTGTAGGAAGTTTGATGATGACGGTCGTGTATATTATTAGATTGGGTCTGGAGAAGTTGATAACTGGAGTAGCTAGAAGGTATAGTAGCTATTCAGCTTCAGTTTTGTAGTACAGCCCGTTCACTCCACACTCCAGTTCAGTCTACTTCATCACGCTTTTCACGCTATTTAGTTCTCCTTTTTCCTTAACACTTTTCAATAAGTTTTCCAATTCTTCCTTTCCTTTTGGAAATCATTCGACTTTGACATTTACCCAATAAAAACTATTTCATCTTATAGATTTCTTCTATACCCATGAGCAGTATAGTTAACTCCTTATTAAGTTTCGAAAATCTTGCTGTATTTCAATCCGTCTTCAACACGTTGAGCTTATAATATAAACAAGAAAATTACTAGTGAACTAATCGAAGCTTTCTCCAGAGATATTCAATGTTAAGCGAGGAGGAGCAGCAGCAGTGTAAACAAAAGAAAGTAAAAATGGTGGTCCATTCGAGTGGTGCTTTATTACACAGTCTCAGTTCTGATGGGACTAATTTCGAAACAAGTCCAGAGGAACTTAAAGAGCTTCTCAGTGACCGATATTACGGCTCTCAGATTCCATCCCGACACTATGATGAAATTTTCCAGTCACTCTATCTTGCTGATATGTACTAATTAATAATATATACTACTAATAATAAACATTTTCTTTAAGTTCTTATTGTATTATAAAGAAAACATTTTTATGGTCTGCTTCACAGGAAAACGGCAAGGAATGTACTAACTTTGGAAAAGTTGGGAATCACGCATGTGCTAAACTGTGCATATTCACCCACTCAATTTACGCATAACGGGGAAACTAGTGAAACATACTACAGGGAGAGAAACTTTCCTTGTGAATTCATAGGAATTCCAGCACTTGACTTACCGAGTTACAAGATATCTCAATGGTTTGAAGAAAGTAGCCAGTTTATTCATGATGCACTCAAGGCAAAAGGTAAGTCTAATCTACACTCTGAGTTAAAAAAAACTGTAATAATAGTTGCTAGTGTCGCAAAAGGTAAAATCTCGAAACATTGTTTGTAGGGAAAGTGTTGGTTCACTGTCAAGTTGGCGTGTCAAGGTCTGCCACATTGGTTATTGCATATTTGATGATCAAGCACGGAATTGTTGCTGTAGATGCTGTCCAACTTGTTGGGTATGTAATAAATACTGAAACTACTGTTAAAAGCTATGCCTGCACTCCGCAGTCAACAGTGGGTTAAGATGAAGTTTTTCCTTTGCTTAACTAATATGGTTCGTAGGGCTCGAAGAGCAATTTTTCCTAACGATGGTTTCCTAAAACAAATATGTGAGCTGGATTATCGGTTGAGGCACCCAAGAAGTAAGTTTTGCACATTTTCATGTTGTCGTTTTTCATATTGGTTTTTACTTCTAAGTCAATATGTTGTTCATTGCAGATGCTTTGCTCAGAAGCTTATCGGTGATATCAAGACACACTCTTCTCAAAATATTCCGAAAGTCCAAAAGGTCCATTAGAAATACTAGCAACCCTTCTAGTGACAACGGCTCAGCGTCTACAAGTCATTCCAATCCAGTTTTTGCAGTCCCACAACGCTGACATTCAGTCCCTTCTAAGAAGGGACCATTGGGTCTGGAAACCTTCGCAAGGAATCAGGATATGGAAAAGATTGAGAACAATGAACGTTACCAGATTCAAATGAACACGGATAAGTTACGAAGAAGAGTAACTATCAACGTCTACTCTCTCAATTGATCTCTTTAAATCCTGGATTACACACAACTTTTAGTAGCTTTTATGTATAATTTTTGCGCGCATTCAATCTAAGTTAACTAGAAATTCCAATTAAGTAGTTGAAAGTCGATCACATCACATTACTGGTGGTATTATAATATACCTTCATGATATGAGCAATGCAAACATGGTATACCAAAAAGCTCAGTACACAGTAGTTCTATATCATGGCCGTGAGCGAGTGAAAACAAAATAATACATACACTACACACTATAACAGAAAATTAAGGTAAAGTCATTATTTATAAAATAAATAGGGTCAGCAATTTAGACAACCACAAAGTATACTCGTAAGTACACGCTGGCTCAGCTATATAACAATTTTTTCTTATCGAGTAGCACTTTTTTGTACTACGACAAATCTAGTCTTTCGATTATACTAACAACTAAAAAAACAATTTCGACCAGTCTACATAAGTGAGAAACAGCGAAGAGATTTAGAATTCGATCATTTTCATTGTGCACACATAGAGGTGCAACACAAGCTTGCAATGTAATGTGTTATCTGTATTAGGCTGATAAACCAAAACTAAGCTTATTCTCAATGAGTCGTACACATACTTTTTAATATTCTGCATTAGACAAATCAAATCATATCAATAGTCCCAAGAACAATTTGTACGAAGAGGAATGAAAGAAGGGTTATTGTTATTTGAACACGGTATATGATTACATATGTATCCAGAACCCAGAATCTAAATTAGGTCATCAGCCATAGAGATGCTATATATTGTACATAGGATTTTAAGTAGTTATAAGGAAAACACGACATTAGCATATAGATAAGGATAAATTAATAATATACTCAGACGTGTTTAAATGTTTGTAGAAGCAGTTACTGTTTTTGCTTATAGTTTAATTTAATTGGGTTTTAAATAAAATTTGAAATCATTGATTTGAAAAATGAGCAACGACCGTGGTTGGATACGTAATTGGTTCAGCGCAAAATTACACTTTAATTTTTTGTTCTTTTTATTACATGTTTTATTTCACTTATCGACAAATCAAATCCGTGAACACTATATAGTATGAAAGTTAAGTATATATTTTATTTTTGAATTGCAGGAAGGAATTCAAATACTGTCATGAAATTTTGATGAACGTAAAGCATAGATTGAGTACAACTATATTATTATTATGACAGGAATGTTTAACAACAAACATCTTTTTGGTTTGAGGATTCATATATCTTAATTTAATCAACATTAATCATAGAGAATTAAGTGAGAATTGTTTTTTATGTTCTGTCATCATACTTTCCAACATGGGTTCCCATTCACCATTAAAGCTCAAAATTTAACTTACTACAGTTAACAGTTTTGATACTTAATGTGAGTAATTATTATCCTTCGCTAAATCATTACATAAGTTCATTTGTTTTCACTTTAAGTACATGTTTCTTACATCTTATTTGGTTGATGTATGTATATATAGCGGAGTAACATAAATATATCAAGAATATTTTCAAGGAGTCATACAACTTACTATTTAAGCATATTACTGCATTTTACATACATATAACTCTATTATGGAGGTTGTTATTATCCTCCACAGCATTTTTGTACTGACCGATGTACTCATTTAATTGTCTCCGTGAAGAGCAACTTCAGGAAACAGTTTAAGTTCCATGTAATCTCGAATAATTTGGACAAGTGCATCATTAGTAACTTTGGGATAGGACCATTGATCAAATCCAGACTTGGAAAACTTTTCTCCATCAAGTGACAAATGACGTTTACTCAACGTATCCGGGTACACGTATGGAGAAAGGGGAGTGTTGGCTACGCCAGATGAAGAGCATAAACTGGCCCAAGGAGCCATATGCTTGTCATTAATTTCTTCAATAAGATCTTGCATGTCCATTTTAGCAATTGTGGATAGAGTTGTGCCTAAGAACTCGTGTGCCACATTAAAAATCTCACTGATTAAGGAGCATAGATGACCTTGAGTGGTTTCCCCATTGTCTACCAAATTGTAAATCTGTACACAAGGAATGTATATAATGGTATACAAGATTAAAAGATTTCCTTTGAATGCATACATTATGCATGATTATAAACTGCAGAGAAATGCTTAGAATTGCTCTAACAAAACAAAAATACGTACTTCACCATGTTTTCCATGAAAGCAAATATGAGCAATGCCTTTGACTAAATCCTCGACGTGAATAGTATTCATCCGAACATCCGATGTCCATGGAAGCTTCATAACTTCATTTAGATGCTTGTAAATGGCCCCCATCACAAGTCTTGGAGCTGGAATCATAAAACACAGAGTATATAGCAGCACTCATTGCAACTTCACAACAGGATGGATACGTAGTTTTCTATTCCTCACAATGTGTACTTACTTATTCCATTCCGATCTCCGACTCCATAAACTAGAGCAGGTCTAATTATAATGTGATTACGTATGCTTTTGGCAACTTCCTTTTCTGCCTCATGCTTGTATCTGGTCTCATGATTCCACAAGTCAACTTTATCCGATTCCTTGTGTGGAGTCTATAATGGAAGTACAAAGTGCTTTCCATGAACATGTTGTTCACTTTCCTACATGACCTTCTTGAAACCACTTCTCTTCATAGAATGGCTAATGGAAATGGTAAATGCTACTTGCTACTATATACTACTACCAAGAATTTTCAGTCCATATAAACTGAACGTTGCTTCGTAAGATATAATACGATTTAATGAGAGCAAGAGGGAGTTTTCTTTATCGACGATGGAATACATACTGAAAACATTTTATATTTTCTTTTCATTCAAGGAGTACCTAAATGAAATTACATATCATTTCATTATCGACTGTCATTTCAGTGTAGTACGTAAAAACACAAAATGCATTAAATGTTGATGAAAGGAATAGTATGCGTACTATATTAAGCGGAAATTCAGGACACGCTCCAAATTTCCGGAAAACTGCTACTTCTTACTTATATGTACAAAGGACAAGATATAGTGTGTAACTCGAACCAGTATATTTTCAAGGTTCTCAACTGACAAGTGACAACTTAATGAAATTTTAAAAAAGCATGTAAATTTTCATTAGCCTCGAACGAAAATATTGATTTATTCTTTTCTAAAATACTCCCTCTTGCCTTCAACTTGTAGTACGTGTAGTACGTTGTCGTTATAATGCCAGCAAATATGTGTTTGAACGATGCTCATTTACCTTTTCATTGCTATATAAAAATCCAGAAGAAAGTTCCACGTAGCAGTGAAGTCGGTTTCCAAACTTCTTGTCTACAAACTGACATACGTTTTTGCATAGTTGAAGTATTCCGTCTTTGTATACGGGATCGCTTTGCCCTTTCCTCGTTTCGGCAGCCAAGTTTATGACGTAGTCTATGTCATCATCCACCGAATCAAACGCACGCTCACATCCTTCTGCATTTCGCAATGTAAAAAACAATACACTTGTATGAAATACTAAATAGCTTATGATATTCTCTTATCAGACATCTCGAAAAGCTCTGTAGGTGATAGGGGACGATGGCAGAAAAAAATATATGACTTACGTAAAGTAATCAAGTTGGCGCTTGTAAACTTGACTTTTGGATTTTTAAACACATCAGATTGTTGCGGATTTAGCCAAGCAACTTCCGGTGGCGTTTTGTCAATTACAAATACCACCGAAGACTTATCCAGCAAGTGGGAAACTAAATGCCGACCGATGAACCCACAACCTTCACAACAGCATATTCAATCTCCATCAATTGATATTTTGCACATATTCAAAAATTTCATTCTTTAAAAATATTTAATAGGTCAATGCAAATACCACCAAGAATGAGAAACTTTGGAGACTTTGTTGAATGGCCGTTTTCTGGTGTGGTTGCCATTCTGACTTAAAATTCAGCACTGCTCCCTGCTCCCCTGTACAAAGTAAAACGAGACCAAATCCACAATGAGACCAATGCACATGCAGTGGCTTACTGACTGATTGCCGTGTGATTCGCTTTAATTGAATGCAATACAAAAGTGTACACACAACGTACGGCCACTTTCTGTATTTAAGGTCAACTAAAATCGTTCTACTAAAGAACTATTTACAGTTCAGTTCAGCGTGTTGAATATATTTTGAGCAGTTTATTACTTAACTTACTGCCAGCTTCCACACATATTACGAAGCGAGAGGCAAGTAGATGTATATACTTGCACGATACACGCATGAATGAATAATTGATTTTAGCATAATAACTCAAGTAGTATTACAAATGAACAGTATAAGTATTCAGTGTATTATCATTTCATGAATGCGTGGATCCATTAAATCTTATACAAAAATTGATATCGTTGGTTTTACATTTGCATGTTTGTGGTTTATCTACACAAGAACCCATAAGCATATTATGAAATGAGCACGAGCACATGCGCCTATGTCTAACCTTCTAACTTCATTTTTATTCGTGGCTGTCAAAACCATATAGATATTATGGCTATGGTTTAGTATACCTTTGGCCACAGTGTTGAATGCTTTTGCTACTACTGACTGACTGAATTACTGAGGTTCGTTGAGGTATCTTAAGTCTAAACGTTCGTAGCTCATGTCTAAAACATTTGATAACAATAATATGAGAATAAGTGAGCACCAAAAAGAAAAGGAAGTTGCTACAAAAGGCTAAGATTAAATCGAAAAGCTTCACGAATAGTGATACCATTCAGTTATTCAGTATCAGCAAAGATTTTGAGCTGAGTCTTTGAGGAATTTAGTTTGGCAAATGAAGGAAGGACAAGGAGGACAATAAGATCTATAGATTGTAGAGAAGCGTACCGTAAAATCATCTTTCGAAGAAGGAAAAATGAGGAAAACGGAAAATAAGTGAGAAACACTTGAGGTTATGTACAACGTTGAACGTTTGATAAGCATTCTTCCACTTATTGAAGAAATAAATGCATGGTTAAGTAGACTGATTATAGCGATGATGATATGCTAGACTAGAATTAGCATGAATTTAATTACAATTTTATTTCATGATAAACCATTCATGTATGTATATAAATAAAAAGCCATACTGCCTATTTTTTGTAGACAAAAAAGGTTGAAAATAGTGAATATAAATAAATACAAAACCACTTGTATCGCGTTTCAACTTGATTGAATTTAAATTATTGATAAGCACCACTGAAAGCAAGCATCAAGCCAGAAATACCAGTATTGAGTGCCTTGAATAAGAATTAAGAAAATTAGTAATAAGGGTTAATGCTCAGGACAAAATTTTAACCGCTGGGAAAAAGATAGGAAAAGTGGTTTATGGATGAAAAAGTTCCGGTGAAACAAGGGGCCCATTTCCGTGGCGAAAACATGCTACTTTTATTGTCTACCAATATAGGCATGCATGAAAAGGCAAATGCATACAAACTACTAAGTCAATCTTCTAAATGTAGCGACTAGACTAATCCGTCGACTAACTATTTTTACCTACACATTGCGCATATTTTTGTAAGGTGGTTTAACAGCGTTTCCTGTTCCATGAATTTCTTGGTTGGATATTAGATTGACTCTGCTTATTGTTAGTACAATGAATGGTAAAAGAATGTTTGCACGGTACTCAATATACATTCATGAATCATATTCATATTCTGCTATGAGAATTTTATGAGATTAGGGCAATGCAATGTGGGAACAACCACAAGTGGCCACAAAGCACAAACCGCGACTTCAAATGTTACATGCTATAAATATTATCCTACAGCATTTATGAGTTAGAAAAATAAACTTGTTAACTGTTGACTGTAACCGGCTTGATTTAATTCATTTTTGAAATCAACATCCTTACCGACAAAATACTACTTCATCAAGCATCAACAAGTATACATCTGCCAATTAATACTGCCAAAACGATGTCTATACGTCATGAAAAGAGATAATTAATTGACAATAGAGTCAGAGTATGAATACAGCATGCATACAAGCCGCAGCCCTTTCCTCAGTGAAAATCACTTCACACTTTCACAGACATGGCATAATATCCAATGAAGTATTTTCAGTGTATATATAGACAATGCCCTTAATTCCAAGTATTTGGTACCACGAAATATAATACAAACGAACGAGACACACGGCATGTACTTGACTCACTTGGACTTGAGTCCTTGACTGACTCACAAATGTCAGAAAAATGTTTTCAAATAAAAACCAAGGGTGCTTATATGTGATTTGCGATAATGCGATGCTCTCTTACCTAGATTTAGCAGCGTTTCTCAGTAACTCTCCTTCTCCCCTTTATGTATGTAACTATTATAGCGGACGACTTGCTTTTCACATTGGCCAAGTAAGCTCAGTTGCTCTTGAATATTTGCTTCAGCAAAGAAGCGTACGAATGTAATTTTTCCAGCACAACAGCTACTTTAGGCTCACTAGGAACATGAGGTGATGTCGGCCCTACTATTGTAAGAAAAATGTGACATTAAGCTTCAATTTTTAGAAACTGAGTGGGAGCCCAGAAATGAAGGTTTCTTCATTCGTTGCCATTATCTTGATCTTCGACGACCAACCCCACACCACCACCATCAACAACAACAACAGGTTTCCTTATGCCTACATTTGTATAGGCGTATCAAATACCTTCCGTTCCAGGAATAGTGTATTCAACCCAGTTCGAGCTAGAATATCACAAATACATACACATATTATGTAATTTGTTGATGCATATCTCTTGTCTTGTGGAAGGGAGCCAGCATCATGGACAAAATAGCTTTTCTATTTTCTCTCCTATAGAATAAGCGGATATTATGGGGCTACTTACGTTACAGTAGTACTTTACAGTAGCAATAGTCATAGACTAGGTATATTTCCTTCCTGCTTTCTCCAGCAAACGCCAACCACCCTTCTTCCGTCATTATACTTAGCATATCTGGTAGATGCCAACTTGTTCACGTTTTCACGATAACACATAGTGAAAGTACTCATCTTTCTTAAAAATCTTCAAGAACATAACATGCCACATAGATATACAGAAGTACAAAATCTCATACCACACGGAATGCTTTCGTACTTTTCTTTTCCTACACATTAGCAATAAGGTTAGCATAAACTACGTATTTAGTACGTACTGCATGCAGACATACATCCTGGAACTCCCCTTCATGAGTTGAACCAAAAAATCAATGATGATATGATATGCTCATTTTAGTATAATTTTTTATTCATAATCACCTTTATATTCATAACTCACACAAAAATGTCGATTAAATCAAAACAGAATTAATCCTTAACTATCTGATTTTTCGTCTATTATTACAAAACATACAATATTTACTTTTTACGTCCACCTCTTTCTTTCAAACTCAGATGAACTGTTTCACCATCTCCCACATTGTAAAATGCTAAGGAATTTTGATCTTTAAAAAAGAGACCCTCTGTCAATCTGAGCTTTTGTTTACCAGGCGCTAGTCCAATGGTTTCTTGAATTCTTGCTTTGAGTGAAGATATAGTGTCTGTCAAAGCTAGTGTCACAGAAATTATTTGTCCCTGCAAATTCAATTCTGGCTTCTCCGGCATGCTCTGACACAGGATATTAAATGTTGCCGGCGATGAATGGGTAGCAAGGAACTGACCTTCTGGAATTAAAGAATCTTCCAGATTCTTCGCTTTCTTTGACGGTGGCTCATCGTCCTGTTGAGTTGATGTTGCTGGTGGTGGGGGTTCTGTTGAAGGTGGAGGACCAGATGAAGGAGGAGGTGGTTGCTGGGGTGGTGGAGGAAGCAGATTAGGTGGCACAGGTGGTACAACAGGTGGAGTTGAGTTAAGAAGGGGTGGTCGATTAGGCAACGTTCCTGGTGGCCCAGGAGGAAAAGGTGGAAATCCCGGTTGAGGTATTCCTAATAAAGGTCTCATTTGACCCAAATTTTGCATTAACATTACACCTGGAGGTGGTGGTGGACCACCTGGTGGCATTCCAGGAATTCCACCCATTGGCCTTACTATGCCTGGTAGCGGAGGCAAATTCGGTGCATGAGTTGCAGGGGGAGGGGGTTGAGGAATTCCTGGTGGAGCAGGAGGATTCTGTGAAGGATGATGGTGGGACATTGACATTGGCGGTTGTTGTGGAGGTGGTGGTTGTTGTTGCGGAGGAGGCATAGGAGGTTGCACGGACTCCATTGATGGACCTATAGCATCTTTTTTGGGCTCATCTGAACCATCTTCTCCTCCAGGAGGCATGAGTGGTGGTTGGGATAGTGATACGTGCTGTGAACTACTTAATCCCGCTGTAGGGTCCCATGGCATACCAGGGATTTTTTCTTCTTCACCTGCTTTTTTTCCGATTGGTGTCTCCTCAACACCAATACCGAAAATATCAGAACGTCTTTCTGCCAACTGTTTCAAACTTTCGTCAATGGCTGTTCCAGGAGCATATACGGACTCCTGGTTAACCTTCTCCATTAACTGCCTATCCCTTTGATCTTTCCATCTTGGATCCAACAATCCAATTCGCATATGCTCTTGCAGCTTTGATACAGGAATCCTCTCACCAGTAATGGGAGAAATTGTGTATTCTTCCGGAGGAATCGGTCGTATAACTTCCTTAATTTGCTGCTTAG
This sequence comes from Orchesella villosa, assembly GCA_036850725.1. Taxonomy (NCBI): domain Eukaryota; kingdom Metazoa; phylum Arthropoda; class Collembola; order Entomobryomorpha; family Orchesellidae; genus Orchesella; species Orchesella villosa. The sequence goes on along the minus strand of JAANSM010000293.1, from coordinate 2,258 downwards.
ACTGTTTAGGATCATAATCCTTCTTGATAAGGACTTTGTCTTGTCGCGGTGGCTCCAAAGTTGGAGGCAGTGGAGGCTTCTCACCTTGATCGCTCGGTTCTGGTGGCATTGGTGGTTGCTGTTCGTCTTCATCCTCTGAAGAGCTGGAGTCTTCTTCCATGTCCTGTACTTCAGTATCATCCTGCGCAGTTAGTGGTTCCTCAGCAACATTTGAGGCATCTGCAGCAGATTGGCCTTGGAGTATACGATCTTGAAGCAAAACTCTAGCACCTACTTCTTGCGGTGTTGTAGGTGGAGGAAAATTGCCCTGCTCAAATGGCTGATAGTCAACAGTTTCAACTACGACAAAGTCGTGCCAGTCAATAGAAGCATACGCCACTATAGCATAAAAATAATTACGATTACACACTAGTTCTCATGGATTTTCAGAAAGCAAATTAAATTACAATCCAATTTTAACAACTTACATCGTTCCTTTTCTGCTTCCTCTTCCTCCTTGCGTTTTTGCGCTTCTTGATGCTTGATCCAGTTCGCTCTATACTTTACGTCATCCAATACCTTTTTCCTGTCTTCAATTGCAAGCTTTTTCGCAATGTCCTTAGGCGGTATAAGCACTTTTGTATACTGCTCCAAAAGTTTTGTAAAATATTGGAATAAAGAGTGCTGGGGCCGCAAAAAATCGAACTGGTAGTTACGCTGTTCACGTGTCATCAAACTGGAAAGGAACTGCCGACCATTTCGTGCCACAAACTGTGCCGTCAGTTTCACCACGTCCCTGAAAAACGAATTCAAATATAATTAGCTAAATAAGTAATTACTTGTTCATTGAATCACTAATCATCATCACAGTTTACTCTTTACCGTTTACAATATTTGACTTACAAATCAAGAGCAGAGATTGATGGCGGATCAGCTATAAATTCAAATTCTACAGGAGGGTCCTTAGGAACAAATGGAAGCTCAACTTGTTTCAAAAGTTCTGACTGTTTCTTCTTTTTAGCTTCATCAATCAGCGAAATAATCTTCCCTTCACCAGGGATCGTAGCTTGTTGGGATGAAGACGTAGATGTTTTTCCTTCTTGAATTTCTTTCACTTTGTGTTGATAGTATGCATGGTATGGATCCCCAGAATTAAGGAAATTAAACTTCGGATTATTTTGCTCATTCTGTCTAATCCTGGATTCGAATTCAGGGCCATTTCTAGCCACAAAGCTGGCTGTTTTGTCCACGATATCTAAAACAAACCAAATAAAAGATGAGATTGATTCAACATTCACTTGTAAGTTGCTTTGAAAGACTGCTAGACTTACTTCTGACTTCTGGGGGTGGGTAAATGATACCTACTATTGGTTTATTGGGCTTTGGGGGGCCAGCAGGAGCGACAGCAATAGTTTCTTGACCTGCATCTTCATCCGCAGTGAATCCATCCGGATTCCCAAGCGGAACCATCTCCGCGTCGGCAACCGGCATTTTCTATTTTGGAATTTCAATTTTATTGCGTCGCTTCTTTCTTGACTAACCAGTCACTTATCTAATATTGAATGTCTAAACCTGAAAACAACAAAAAAGTTTAACAATGTAATATTGAATATTCCAATTAGTAAAAACCAAAATTAATGTTTAGTTGAGTGTTATTAAGTGTTAAGAGTTAAGCGTTCAGCGTTATCCACCGTTAATGCTACGTGGTTACTGTCAACTGTCACTGTATTGTTAAGAATACACACTAACTACTAATACTAACTACACAAAAACAAACTAAAAACAACTGATCTTTTTCTTGCTATTCTTGGCTAAACACTAAACAGAAAAAAACTCAATTTTACATTTATGATTTAACATTCAACATTTAATGTTTGACATTTGCCTGAACCTGAACTACTGTGAATTGAACTGAGGAGAGAAAAATGGTATTGCTATCGGCTGTAATAAATACTCAATTGTCAATTGTTACTATTCTTATCTTATGTACATAAAAAGATGAAACGATTACTTACTTAGAAATTATTAATATTTCCAGTCAGAAATACAATATTTGTTGACTGTTCAGTAGTATTAACAAAATCTACGATCTATACACTTAACGTATATAGTCATAGTCTCATAGTAGATAGTGCACACTTCATTTTTACCACCATCAACCGTGCCATAAGTTTTCGGTGTACATGGGTAAAAAGGGTATATTATACTAGAGAGCCCGCTGCGGTCCTTCGGACCGCGGACCGCCACCAATATTTACTTAAATCAAATTAATAATTGCC